>SNQJ01S0019600.1:37145-66208 GCA_010110895.2 Picea sitchensis
GTTAGCTATCAAAGTAATTTTTAAATATGATTAGGTAAATGTAAAAAAGTAAACACATAAACAGATGTCTTTATAATAGCTAGGAAGTTAATGATTGAAATCACAGCCATTTATATTGTGTGACTACTAAGAATATTCCAACCATATTTAATCGTGTCCATAGAAAACTTATTAAGCACTAAACCCCTATTAAATCTGCCCACTGTCAATAGGTATACGCCTTTTGGCGTAAAGAACGAGTTAAAACCTATCTGGCGAGTTCTCCCTTCTCCTAACGTGGCGAGGGAAAAGTAGTCATCATCCAAGAGGTTGGGTTCTATTCGAGGCTCAAATTAGAATATATATAAAAAATTTGGTGAGGTGCCTGATTCTACTGGTTGAATATTCACTGTCGGAAACTTGTTAGTCTTAAATCGTCTCCAATGCCAGCGCAATGTGGATAAGCGGTTTTTCAAGCTTTGTCAGGTGGCTATCAAAATGTTTCATTTTTCAACAGTAAAAGATGAAGCTTGCGTAGAAGCCAGTCTGCGGATATCAAGAACAGAGCCCACTTAAATAGCCAGTGTTATGTTGCAAGGTGGGAAGAGAGAAAACTCCCTATAGCAAACTGGCCTAGGGGCAATGCATAGGACTTAAAGGTCTACTAAACACAAGGATACGATGACCTGTTGAGGAACGGTTTTTAAACTCCACAACAACGCAGGACCCACTCAACTCAGCCAAGAATGCATAACATTAAGGAACAAATTAAATGGATTTAGCGTTGCTTAAATCTAGAGATAAAAACCTATACAGAGTTTATCAGGTCTAGGAAAGGTTTTTGGCTATGGAAATAAGTTTTAAAAATAGCCTGCACTTGTCCAAAACTAAAACTTGACTGAAAAACTAGACTCTTACAAAAATTCATACCCAACTGTACTTGCAGAAACAATGTTGGAAGCTTTCATACTAGAATTTTAAAAACATCGAGTCTATCGCTAAAGATACAAATTATCCAAGGTGTAGATGGATATACATCCAAATAGTTCTTTCTTTACTACTAATAGAGTACCATGATGAACAAAGATTTACCCAGCGATCTGACTCAAATTCCGTAGCAGTAAATATACAAGAAAATCCAGCACAATTAAAATTTTTCATATTAATTTTTTTTATCAGAAACCATAAGCACAGGAGAATAAAATTAAATTCAGTGTGATTGACATATTAAATAGGAATACCGTAATCCCAACATTGTCTCGATGAATTTCTTCAGCTATCAACGATCCTCCTCGGTCCCGCTTGTTAATCATTGAGACCTCACCGGTACATCCCAGCCAATGCTATGAGTACTCTTTTTCCCCCTGAGCCCCCTAAACTGCAAAGGGTCCACGCACAAAAACCAAATAAAACTAGCTCTCATCTTGCCTCGCAAGGTCAAGGTACCACTCTCTATCCAAGCTGGGTATGCCAACTCCCACAAGAAAAAATAGTGAAGAATAAAATCTGCTAGCATAACCTTACGCATACCAGACGTGATCCATTCTCCTCCTCCGCCATTTCTTTTATAGAGTTTTCTTAGTGACTTTTTTCCAAAACCATACTAAATTTTTTTTATTAAATTTTATTATTAGAAAAATTCTCCCCCATATACTTGTCACCCGATCCGTTAGTTTCCCCATAAATTTAATTAATTAATTAATTTAATTTTCCTATTTCCCTCACACGTTTAGAAGCATTCATAAAAACACTCCTTGATAAACCCTTTATTCCCTTACATTCCCTTTAATGATTGACGCCTTTCTTGATTATTAGTTGAGTTTGAAATTAGAAAGTTATCTAGGCTCTCTCCCATTTTATTCATCCCCCCCTTTATTATTTGCTTAATTAAATTTTAGTTCTCAAGACCTACATAGACCCATGCTTTAAATTCTTTAGGATCAGCAAAAAATTGTTTTTAAGGGAAATTTTATAATTATTAATCTTACTCATGAAACATTCATTTTAAGGTTGACCAAGTCCTAAGGAGACATAGTTTTCTAGGTACTTAGATTCATTAACTCACCAGTGTTAAAAATCGTAACATGTGCTTCAAGACGCACTACATTCACTAAGGGTGCATCTCACCTACATTCATGTTTCATTCACATGACGTTCCCTTCAAGACGCACTACGTGCTTCAAGGGTCCCACTCTCCTTTTGACAGATTTTGGTACACTTAAAACCCTTGGAGTCAATACTCTGTTAGGTGATCCTGTGGGAGACTAAGAGCCTCTAAAGAATAAGGACCCTTCCTTACTGTCCGCCCCTTTGAATCATCTTGAACGACTATCACAGTCTTCCCTCACGACATCGTGGATCTCTTGAACTAGGTAATTGTTAACCTACAGTTCAAGCCAGGATGAGGGTGCTTGTAGGCTCTGGTAGGGCTACTCCCAAACCTCTCCCTCAATATCTCTGGTTGTCGAGTGTGACCCCTTTACTCCAAATGTGAGTTTGATTAGCAAGTTATCATCAGCCTGTATCAATCAATGAACATGCCAACGATCTATAAACAACATCATAATATACTAGTCATATATCACATATGTAATAACATAAATACGCAAACCATAAACAATTCATTCCCTGACTCGATCGGGAGTCCAAGGAGGTCCATCGATGCCATTGACATCCTCAATGGTCCAGACTCCTGCATGCTTGGGAAAAATCAGTCAATCGCACCTGTCGATACAAATATAATAAAATAACATATCATCACATCCACAACATCATCATAATCCATAATCGAAACAGTCAATCATATAATGAATCCAATCACTTGTATGCAGGTGTCCTCAAAGAATAAGTCTAATCAGTTGTGCGCGAGAGTTTGATGTTATATACACCCCCTCTTGTTTTAAAATTCATGCCAAAGTTTTACATTATATAAGTGTTGAATAAAGTATCTCACAATATCTAAAGGTCTAGCTATCGAACAAAAATGGAAACTCCTGACGCATATCATATGCATCCTCCCAGGTAGCTGATTTCGGTCTATAATTTTCCCACTGGACCTTGACCTGATCGACCATTCGATATCGTAGTTTCCGAATGCGATGGTTCAAAATGTTGATTGGCTTCGTCGTGAGTGCACCTTTGTCTGATACCTGCAAGAAGCTCATGTCAATCACATGCGTAGGATCACTAACATAATGTCTAAAAAAAGATACGCGAAAAACATCATGCATATGCCTCAAAGAATCAGACAAGGATAGTCAATAGGCCATGGGCCCCTTCCTTTCCACAACCTTGAAAGGTCCCATGAATCTAGGATATATTTTATCACCCTTTCCAAACATGATTGAACTCTTGTGCAGTTTCACCTGCGAGAATACTGGATCGCCAACCTCATAACTACGGTCGACATGATGCGCATCGACATAACTTTTATGTTGATCCTGTGCTTCCTTGATCCTTTTCCTTAATTTTTTCATTTGATCTTCCATTTCTTGGATCGATTCTGGTCCTACCAGGACCCTGTCCTCAAGCTGATCCCAACTCAAAGGAAACTAACATGGTCTCTCGTAAATAAACTCTAATGGCGCCATCTTAATGGTGTTTTGATAACTATTGTGCCATTTGTATGCAAATTCTACCAGTGGCAAGAACTCTTACCAATGCTTATGTTGTTCCATCACGTACATACGCAACATATCCTCCAATATTTGGTTTTTTTGTTTAGTCTTCCCATCTGTCTCCAGGTGATATGCGGTACTAAAGTTAAGTTGGGTTCCCAAGGCCATTTGGAAACTAGTCCAAAATCGTCTTGTAAACACCGAGCCTCGATCGGATATGATCCTCTGAGGCACACCATGCATCCTCACAATCTCATTGATGAAACTCTAGCTATGTTAGGTGCCTAATACTTCGTATGCATAGGGATCAAATGAGCACTCTTCGTCATAGTATCAACTACCAAAAAAATCAAGTCGTGTCTCCTTACCGTCGGTGGTAATCCAACAATGAAATCCATCGAAATGACCTCCCATTTAGATTTTGGAATAACGTGTGGTTGTAGTAATATTTTTGTATTTCTAAGTTTAGCCTTTAGTTTCTAACACTCTATACATCTAGCCATGTATTTGACTATATCCACCTTCATTACTTTCCATAACAATAAAGGTTTAAGGTCTTCTCTCATATTCGTGACTACTGGATGAGCCATGTACACTGCTCTATGAGATTCGTTTAAGATCAAACACCTCAACTCGTCATTGAAAGGTACATATATCTGGTTATTATATCTCATTAATCCATTGTTGTCCACAATAAATCCCTCAAACTTTGATACCATCATGGTTTTTTATCCGATAAATTCCTTAACCTCTTTATACCAGTAGTCGTCGCGCTGTAAATTTAGAATCTTTTCACATAGATTTGTTATAAGAGGCATCACCGAAAATATGCGTGGTCTTTGACTCAACACATCAACCACATTGTTCATTGTTCCTTTTATGTT
The DNA here is from genome assembly GCA_010110895.2 of Picea sitchensis. Lineage (NCBI taxonomy): Eukaryota > Viridiplantae > Streptophyta > Pinopsida > Pinales > Pinaceae > Picea > Picea sitchensis. The sequence continues at coordinate 41,626 of SNQJ01S0019600.1, forward strand.
GGTAATATTGAAATCATTCTCGCTAAGAAATTCTGAACAACACCTTTGTCGCATGTTCAAGTCGCTTTGCGTAAAAATGTGTTGTACACCACAGTGGTCAATTTTTAGTTCGAATTTATGTCCAAGAAGGTAGTGTCTCCAAACTCTCAAGGCATATACAATGGCCAACAACTCCAAATTGTTTGTCGTATAGTTCTCCTCATGCCTTCTTAAATTTGTCGATATGTAAGTGATCACTCAATCATCTTGCATCAAGACTCTACCTAAGCCATCCTTGGATGCATGAGTGCATACTAAGAAGTCCTCATCCATGTGAGGGACTTATACTATATGTGATATTGTCAACATCTCCTTGATCCTTCAAAATTCTTCCGCACATTTCTCGGTCCAAACAAACTTCTAGCTCTTCTTATGCAATTCCGTAATCAGATTTGCTCTCTTCAAAAAACCCTTGATGAATCATCGATAGTATCTTACTAAACCCATCAATCTATGCACTTATGGGACATTCTTCGGCATAGGAAATTCCATAATAGCCTCCACCTTTATTGGATCAACAACGATATCTTCGTCAGAGATGACATGCCCTAAGTAATGAATGCTTGATTGATAAAATGAGCATTTCGACAGTTTCCCAAACAATGTTTTTCTCTCGTAGACACCATAGTACCAAGTGCAGGTGTTTTTCATTCTCTGACATCGTCCGATAATATATGAAAATATTGTCAATGAATAGTTGAAAAAACTTGTCCAGGTATTTGCGGAACACCCCACTCATCAAGCTCATAAATACCCCTAGGGTGTTTGTTAGTCGAAAAGGTAAAACAATTAACTCGTAATTTCCAAATATCATCTTAAATGTAGTATTAGGAATGTCCTCCTTTTTGATCTGTAACTGGTGATACCCTGATCTCAAGTTGATCTTCGAGAACACTACCGCACCCTTTGTCTGATCAAACAAATCATCAATCCTTGGCAACTGATATGGGTTCTTGATTGTTTCCTTGTTCAATTGATTGTAGTCAATGCAGAGTATCCACTACCCATACTTCTTCCATATGAAAATAATAGGATCACCCCATACTGACACACTTGGACGTATAATCCCTATATATAGCAACTCCTTCAGTTGCATTTTCAACTCCTATAACTCAATGGTCGACATCTGGTAAGGAGTTCTTTCTATTGGTTTTGTTCCTAGTTTTAGGTCGATGGTAAATTCCAATTCCCTCTTCGAGAGAAACCCTGGTAACTCCTTTGGGAATATTTCCACAAACTCTCGTACTACCAGAAGGTTTTCTAGTCCTTCTGCAACACCCTTTTTGTTTAACGCAAGGATCACATATAACTTGCATCCCTTGCACATGCTCTTCTGTAGATCTAGGGAAGAGATGAACCTCAGGGAAAATCCCTAGTTCATACCTACAATCACTCATCTCTACCCCTCATCATCGACCAAACTCAACTATTTCGTCTTATTGTTTAGTATCACCTCATGCAATTCCAATGAGTCCATACTAGTCACGACATTGTAAGATCTTAATATCATGACAGATAGGTTGGCCTTCATAAAAAAATCCCCCAAGTTAAGGCTACAACCCATAACCTTTCCTCCAACCTTTTGTTTGTCTCCTGAAGCCATTCTGCATAGCTAAACTCATCCTATTCAACTTCCTTTACCTTAATTTTTTTTAGAGTTGCACCAGAAATAAAGCTCTTTGTAACACCTGGATCTATCAAAATACTAATGGTTTGGTCAGCGATGGTACCTGAAGTCTCGAGCACTGTGGACTGGTGCTCATCTTGGCGGTTATTCACCGCTGCATGAATCCGATGAGCCTTGTTCAAATTTCCTATGGTAGTGGATCTGACTAATCTGACTGCTCTATCCCTCTCAACTGGGAAGTCATGATGGTAATGTGGCTCTCCACATGTCCAGAACCTAGTCTTCAGTCCAGTACTCATGGTCCCCGAAGTAGAAGTTGATGGCCCACCGGCCTGAAACCCTAGTTTGTTCTGCTAAACAGGCCTGAACTGCTACTATTGTGGTCGACATTGTTTTTGGTGTTGTGGTCCTTTGTATGGAGTCTGTTGCTAAGGCATCAATCATGATGGTGTAGTAAAAGTGGATCCTCTTGGAGTGCCTCGATACCCTCGTGGATTCCTAGTTGGTGTCTAATGTTGCTACGCACTATATTTCTCCTGTTATGTCGGTCTCGCTAGGGTCCTTCTCTAACCCCTGTTGATGAGCTCCTCCTCAGCTATGAGGGCCTTCTGGACAACATCGTGCAACGTTTGAGGCATCAAAATCCTCATCTTCGCACGAATATTGATATTAAGGCCAAATATGAACTTTTTGACGTTAATATTCTCGCTAATCAGGTGTGGAGCATACCAATGTAGCTCCATGAAACATGCCTCATACTTGGGCACCATATGGTCGCCTTGTCGCAAGGCATTGAAATCATTGAGTTGATGCTCAATGAATTACTCAGATAGATACTTCTCCTGGAACCGCTCCTCGAACAATCTCCATGACATGTCTTTAACGACCATGTTCACTTGCGACAAGAGTGTCTTCCACCATAAAAGAGCGCCCCCCTTCAACTGGAAGACCGCCATGCGGACCTTCATGTTGGAGGTATAGTCGCTAAGTGAAAATCACATCGCCATATTATCCAACCATGCCTCGGTGACTCCACCATCCATGGCACCAAAGAACTTGAGAAACTTGATATTATCGAGTTCTTAGTGAATGCTACCAATACCAGTTAGGGAGCGCAGTGGACCATTAAGAGGTGTCAGTGCACAAGCCTCATCTCTATCCAAATGGCTGATCAAGGCCTTTTACATCCTTTGAAAGGATCTCATCAACCCAATCACATCTCCCACAACTATCTATTACTATCCAACAACCTGCTCTTCTCCTTGTGGGTTAGACCCCTCGGGCGTTGATGCTACTAGAAGCATTGCACCTCCTCCCCGAGCACACTGTCGCCTGCCTCCACAACATCCTCTAACCATGATTACATGCACAAATGCAAATTAATTTAATTAGCGACATTTTACAATCATCCATCTATTCAGTGGAAGTTGTGATGATCCCAAATTGCGGGTCGAACCGGCTCTAATACCGTATGTAACGACCCTCAACGTTACAACACATATGATGTACAATAGGTAACACATTTTTTTTTTAAACAAAAGGACAATAACATCAGCAATCAATTGCATCGACACAACTCGACGATATCACAATGAAAGAATTTCATGCATCACATGAACATAAAAATAACATCATAATAGCACACCAAGAACCTTGAAGCAATTTATGAACATTTACTCTGACAAAGAATATAATTGTCTAAGCTAAGGAACATCATCAATGAACTTCCAGGCACAAGAATTCTATTAATCCAATTCATGTAACATAGAAATTACATGGCGAGTGATTAAGTATTTCACCGATTAAAACAGACAACATCATTATTATGTAAACATATGAACCAATGCATGGTTACAAATTCACATGTCGATCAATGTGCACTATGATTCAATCACAAGGGATCATACTACCACATTGTGACAATGCAATGGTGAACTAAGGCGTGCATATAAACAATCTATAAACCATCAAGAATGACATAAAATTTGTGGTGCATGAGGTCCCAAACTTTATTATAAGAATTCTACTAATGAAGGCACCCTACTATTAATCAAGTTAAGCATCGACATAGGGTAACCACAAGTGTTACTTTCAATTGCGTAAAGACCTAAAATCTAACCATCAAAATTTATAAGGGCAAGAAGTCAACTCCACATCGACATGTGACACATATAAACTAGTGGGCGCAAAGGACTAAATCAACATAGATCAGTGGCAAGTAACATCTAAGTAATAAAATGATCGCATAACATCATATACAAGTGGAGAAATAGATTCTAAGTAATATCATGATCATATAACAACACCTAAAGGTGGCGAAATAGAATATCATTTAATTAATGATCTTGCGCTAACATATCCTCGTAGCACAAGGAAATCATTCGCTCATTCAAGATTGAATACCATTCCAAGTTGCAAGATGAAAGTTGGTCAATCCATCAAGCATTAATGAATTAAGGAAGCATGGGAATTCGCTAGTTAATAATCACATTTTAATATGAAAATCAATAATCTAAATGTTCTTACAACTATTGAAATGATTTTGCATAAAATTTTCACAATTGAATAACAAATAGTTCAGAATAACAATTTCAAATTAAAAGCGAAATGACAAATTCTTCATCAAGTAAGACTTGGGATTCGCCTTGTAAACAACATCCTCCTCGGTGCTTGAATAAATAAAACATTCCATACCATAATCTATTTAATACAACAATGCTACTAATGTTAAACCTAGTCATTAAGAAGTGTATTCCTTCTACTATATAAAATATAGTTAAAGACATAAAAAAAGATTAGTTTACTGTATAAACACCATATTAAAGTAAAGTAAGAGTTGTCTATAAAATATATTTTAAACACATTAAAAGGATTCCTTTACTTTATAAACAACATTTTTAAGTAAGACTAGTCACACATTTCTACTGTATAAAATATAGTTTAAACGCATTAAAGGATTCCTTTACTTTACAAACAACATATTAAAGTATCGCTAGTCACACATTTCTACTATATAAAATATAGTTTAAACACATTAAAGGATTCCTTTAATTTACAAATAACATATTAAAGTAAGAGTAGTCACACATTTCTACTGTATAAAATAATGCACAAACAACATATTGAAGTAAGAATTGTCACATTCAAAACAAAAGAATTGAAGTCCCTTAATTTATTGTTTTAACGCTCTTACACATGAAATCAATCAAGCAACAAGTGGAAAGGAAAACAAGATAAAGAGACATAAATCTTGCCAAGGCATTGCAAGGTGAAATCCGTAGCATGTGTTTAAAGTGAAACTCCCACTTGTCAGTTTAGCGTAAAGCTAACTGTCTAGAAGGTAATTTGCTTTCCATTTACTGTTTTAGAAATAACATTTTAGTTGTATTTTCTTTTCAACTAAAGGACCCGTCCACTAATAATTATGTACTAAATTTTTCCTTCAACTAGCCTGTTAAAAGGTTCCTAGTTTTCTATAATGAAAAACGTGTCTGCTAAGGCTCATAATTTTGGGTTTGGATTTTCACTGCCAGGACGTAGAGGGTAAGGATTCCCGTCCCATTTAAAAATATATTGTCAAGGTAAAAGTAAAATGCCAGATTAGTGCCCCAATTTCGTCGAGTCACTACGTTTATGGTAGGATGTAAATCCGTCGGGAAGAAGGGTCTGTCAACGAAGAGGGACATAGTCAATAGGCGTGGAGGGAGAAGGTCATCTGAATAGGGCTATCGAAGCTGTGAAGAAGATGGTCAACGCTGGGAAAAGAACATTGCTTCTCCTTCTAGATCGGGGATCCCTTGAAGAAGGCGATGGGTCCTTGGAAATGGTTGTCTCCATTAATTCTGGCTGGACTCAAAAGAACAGGTTAAACCGTGTCTCACGGGTTCTCCCTTATCCTAATGCAGCGAGGAAAAAGTAGTCATAATCCAGGAGGTTGGGTTATGTTCGAGGCTCATATTAGAATATATACGATTCGAGTGGTTGAATATTCACAGACGAAGATCTGTTAGTCTTAAATTGTCTTTGATGCCGGCCCAACGTGGATAAGTGGTCGAGGGGTTATCAAAAGGTTTCGTTTTTCAACAGTAAAAGATGAAGATTGCATAGAAGCCAGTGTTATATTGCAAGGTGGGAACAAACTGGCCTGGGCGCAACGCGTAGGAGGTAAAGGTCTACTGAACACAGGGATACAACGACCTACCGAGGAGAGGTTTTTAAACTCCACAACCAGAACCCACTCAACTCAGCCAAGAATACATAACATCAAGGAACAAATTAAATGGATTGAGCGCTGCTTAAATCTAGAGATAAAAATGTGTACAGAGTTTATCAGGTCTAGGAAAGGTTTTTGGCTATGGAAATTAGTTTTAAAAATAGCCTGCACTTGTACAAAACTAAAACTTGACTAAAAATCTACACTCTTCCAAAAATTCATACCCAACTGTACTTGCAGAAACAACGTTGGAAGCTTTCATACCAGAATTTTAGAAACACCGAGTCTATCGCTAAAGATACAAATTATCCAAGGTGTAGATAGATATACATCCAAATAGTTCTTTCTTTACAGGAGTACATTTACAAGAAAACTCAGCGCAATTAAAAGTCTTCTCAATTTTTTTTTTTATTAGAAACCATAAGCACTAGAGAATAAAATTAAATTCAATACGATTGACATATTAAACTGGAATACTGTAATCCCAATGTTGTATTGATGAATTTCTTTGGCTGTTGGTGATCCTCCTCACTCTCTCTTGCTAATAGTTGAGACCTCACTGGTACCTCCCAGCCAATGCTAGGGGTACTCTTCTTCCCCGTGAGTTTCCCGAGCCGCAAAGAGGCCACACACACAAACCAGAGAAAACTAGCTCCCAGCTCGCCTCGCAAGGTCAAGCTCTCACTCTCTATGTGAGTTGGGTATGTCAACTCCCACAAGAAAAATAAGTCAAGAATAAAATCCGACAGCATAACCTTATGCATACCAAACGTGATCCATTCTTCTCCTCCGCCATTTCTTTTATAGATTTTTCTTAGTGATTTTTTTCCAAAACCATACTAAATTGTTTTTATGAAATTTAATTATTACGAAAGTACTCCCTCATACACTTGTCCCCTGATCCGTTAGTTGCACCAGAAATTTAATTAATTAATTAATTTAATTTTCCTATTTCTCTCACCCATCTAAAAGCGTTCCTAAAAAGTCTCATCGATGTCCCTTTATTCCATTACATTCCCTTTAATGACTAATGCCTTTCTTAAATCTTAGTTGATTTCGAAATTAAAATGTTCACTAGGCTACATACCCTTCTATGTTCGACATTCCTTTTGTCCTTAAGTTTCCTCTTTTTGGTCTAAGTTCTAAACTAGCAAGTTTTGTACTTAGCCAACGATTAATCTTTTAAATAATTTAATCCTCCATTAATATTTTTTTTTAATTTAATTTTCACCCCCATTTTCTTCATCCCCCCTTTATTACTTTCTTAATTAAATTTTAGTTCTAAAGACCTACTTAGACCTAGGCTTTAAATTCTTCAGGCTCAGGAGAAAATTTTTTTTAAGAGAAATTTTGTAATTATTAATCTTACTCATGCAACATTCATTTTAAGGTTGACCAAGTCCTAAGGAGACATAGTTTTGTAGGTACTTAGGTTCATTAACTCACCAATGTCAAAAATCGTCACGTGCCCTTCAAGACACACTACGTGCTCCAAGGGTGCCACTCGCCTGCATTCATGTTTCATTTGTGTGACGTGCCCTTCAAGACGCACTATGTGCTCCAAGGGTGCCACTCGTCTTTTGACCGATTTTGGTAGACGTCAAACCCTTGGAGTCAATACTACGTCACATGACCTTGTGGTAGACTAAGGGCTGCTAAGGAATAAGGACCCTACCTTATTGCGCAACCCTTAGAATCATCGTGCGTGACTATCACAATCTGCTTCACGACATCGTGGATCTCTGAAAATAGGTAATTGTTAACCTATAGTTTGAGCCACAGCGGGAGTGCTAGTAGGTTGTGGAAGGGATGTTTCCACACCTCTCCCTCAATATCTTTGGTTGTTGTGCGCGAACCCTTTATTCGAAATGTGAGTTTGATTAGCAAACTATCGTCAGCCTAATCCATCAATGAACATGTCATCGATCTATAAACAACATCATAATATACTAGTCATATGTCACATATGCAATAACAAAAATATGCAAACCATAAATAGTCCATTCCCTGACTCAATCCAGAGTCTAAGGAGGTCCATCTATGTCATAGGCATCCTCAATCGGTCCAGATTCCTGCACACTCGAGAATAACCAGTCAATAGAACATTTTGATACAAATATAATAAAATAACATATCATCACATCCATAACATCATCATAATCCATATTTGAAACAGTCAATCATATAATGAATTGGATCACTTGCACGCAAGTGTCCTCAAAAAATAAGTCCAATCAAGTGTGTGCAAGAGAAGGAATTTACAATTATTACTTTTTTATTATTTTAAGATAATTTATTACTTTAATTCAAAGTATAAGGCATTAAACATTTCTATGCTTGACGTAGATAATATGGTTGACTTAAAATATTGTCACATTGTGGAATCTCAATAATAATAATTGAAGAGGTTGACTTCAATATTATACCACATGTGATGCTTCAAGAGTGATAGTATGATTTAGTTCAATGTTATTCCATACTACAACCATTTAAGAGTAACAATATGCTTGACTCAAATGTTACATCATATTATGAAATTTCAAGAGTAAGAATTTAAAAAGTAGATATAGTATGATCGTGTTTGTGATTGAGCTTATTGTACATATGAATCATATTCTTAATAAGGGTTGAATTCAATTGTATGTCACATTGTGGCATTCTGGTAACAATTTAAGAGGTTGAGTTCAATTTATGTCACATGTGACATTCATATGATAATAATTCAAGAGATTGAATTCAATATTACATTAGATTACAACGTTTGAAGAGTAATAATTTAATAAGTAGATATGTATTGGTTATTGTCAATTGGGTTTATCTCGGGTGGTTGGGAGGAACTATTGTTATCGTCTCCACTTGGGTTCAATTCCCACAACTGACATGTTGAGATCATAATGAATATATTGTTGTAATGTCTTCAATACCTATTATTGATAGTTTTTTTTTTCCCTAAAGAGTATAGGGTTTACCCTTGGTACCATCCTCAAAATGAGGGAAATTACTTGGGTTTTCCCTCATTTCAATATTATGTTACACTATAAATGATAAGTTAAGAGGTATCAATCATGCCATTATGTTTTAGAAAGGTTATGTTTGAGGTCGATAATATTATTGACCTCAATGTTATGTCACATTTCAACAATAATAATTTTAAGAGGTTTATTGAAACGTTTTGTAGGATTCAAAGAGAAATTATCTAAAAATCTTAGAGTAAAGTGGACAATGTTTCATAGGGGTTACATAGGAGCTCAAGAGTAATATTGTAAGAGGTTTATGTCATAGGGTTGTTTATTGAAATGGTTATGTTTAATAATATGTTTGACCTCAATGTTATGTCACATTACGATATTTCAAGTGAAAGTTTGCATTGTAATATGATGTTATAAAAGGGTTATGTAGGATTATAACATCTTATACTTAATAAAACTTGATTATATTGCATTTAAATGTTTGATAATATTGAGTCATATATAAAATTATGATTTTCAATCCTTAAATCAATCTAGAAGATTGTAATGTTTGATTGTGATTACCTTTAGTTGATTATGGCTTTATAAATTGATTTTCATTGATCTTAGTTGATCACATTTACCTTCTATTGACTTAAGTATAATGTTTGATTGTGATTACCTTTAGTTGATTATGATTTTATAAATTGATTTTCATTGATCTTAGTTGATCACATTTTATAAATTGATTTTCATTGATCTTAGTTGATCACATTTACCTTCTATTGACTTAATAATACTTAATACAGTTAACTAGTTGTTAGTTGACTAGTTGTTATTGGTTAAATTTCATTTTATTTTATTAACAACTACCATTGACTTGAAATTACGATTTCCCACTAAGAAGGGCTAAATATTTATCATGAGCTTCATACGAGTTTAGGTGAGAAGTATATAAATATTTGTTATTATCATGTTTACCAAACAAACCCAATTGAAATATTATTAACTAACTATTGTATATACGATTAAAATATCTAATTAAATTTGTTTTTTATTATTGAATTTAATTTTTAATTAAATATTTAAAATTTAAATATTAAGTATTGAGATTAAATTTAACTAGTTAAATATTTAATAATATTTAATCAAAATATTAAAAATTAAAATAGAATGGGTTAAAATAAAACTATTATAATATCTTACATTACAACTAATACTACTTATCTATAAATAATACTACATTTTTATTGAATATTTTTACTTTATATAAAAACATCCATAAATATAGTTTTAAATTTTTTAAAGAACTACTAAAACTTTATTGAATACTTTTACTTTATATAAAGAGATCTATAAATATAGTTTTAAAATTTAAATATTTATTTTTTAAGTTAGTGTTTATTTTTACAATAAGAGATTCTTTTATTATATTGGTTTAATTAGATGAAGTATAAGTCTCATTTTCATGATTTGTTGGACTTAATTTTATTAAGATTGGTTAACACTTAACGCCTTAAAAAATATTTTTGTATTTCAATTTTTTCATTTCAATTAATTTTCAAAAAAGAGATTCATAAATCTTTATTTTTTAAATATTATTTATTTTCTTTAATATTTTTTATCGCATAGATTTAATTAAAAGATTTATAATTTAATTTCATGATTTGTTGGATTTGATTTTATTAAAATTAATTAACATTTAAAGCCTTACAAAAATATCACTGTTCTTCATCTTTTCTATTTGAATTAAGGATTTACAAAAGTATCATTATTCTTCATCTTTTCTATTTGAATTAATTTCTCAACACTTAAGGTCTTACAAAAGTATCTTTGTTTTTCATCTTTTCCATTTGAATTAATTTCTCACTTACTAAAACTATTTTTATCAATTTATATTTTTATTTCAAGTAATAATATAACATAAACATTGTTATAAATTTAAATTGTTTCATCATGCACACTAATATTATATGTATATATTTGAGCTTAAGATTGGCCAAATGATACTTGAACTTAACATTATTGTAGATTCAAGTCATTGAAGGATAGAGGCAAAGTTAATAGTTGACTTTGTGGATAGTCTTGAGATGACTTGAATCTACAATCAAGTTAAGGATGGTTGAATGATAGCTAAACTTAATTTGATTGTAGATTCTAGTCATCATAAGGTCTAACCACAAAGTCAATCATTGACTTTGTGTCTAACACTTACATAACTAAAATCTACAATCATATTAAGAATAGCCTAACATGGTAGAGAAATTCATTAAAAGAAACTTAGTAAAACATAACACTCACAACATATTCATTCAATAAAACAATTCATTAGAAGTTGTCTTACCAAAATCCATCTCTATCAAAACCATGATTAATTTGTACCAACAATAAGCCACTCACCACTGCCATACTCCAATTATGGAGAGCAAATAAAAATTCATACCATTTCAAACTCTTCATGCTATAAAATAGCTAGCAACATCGCAAAGCTTACTTTGTACATTAAAAGTGAACATTATCAAAAGATATTTCACCAAGATGAAGCCAAACCAAATCACATAAAATACCAACTAGAGTGTTGGGATATTATTCAGCTACAAAAGTTTTCATTTCAATTTTTAAATTTATTAAAATTTATATTATTTTAATAGTTAAATTTGTCTTTTGTGCTAATACTTAGTCACATAAGTTTGTTATTTATTGTGTTTCTAAATGAATAGCATTCTTGAATAGTTTTAGAAGGTTGTTGGATAATAATTAAAGTATGACTTAAGTAAGTATGTTGAGATATAATTGTGATAAGGTAATGTGTTTATTTTTATGTAAAGCAAGTATATATATTTTCTAATACATATAAACAAAAACTTAACAAGAGTAAAAATACTAAAAATGTTATTCACCAAACTCACAAATCAAACTGTAAATTGCATCAAGGTCATCAAAACCTTACTAAATGAATGATTAGACATTATGTTAATATAATCAACAAGAGTAAACTTAGTCACATATTATTTTAATAATTAAATTATAACTAAAAATGTCATTCACCAAACTCACATGAATCAAACTGAAAATTGCGTCAAGGTCATCAAAGCCTTACTAAATGAATGATTAGACATTATGTTAATATAATCAACAAGAGTAAACCTAGTCACATAAGTTTGTTATTTATGGTGTTTCTAAATGAATAGCTTTCTTGAATGGTTTTAAAAGGTTGTTAGATACGAACTAAATTATGGCTTAATTTAGTATGTTGTTGAGATATAATTGTGATATGATAACGTATTTATCTTTAAGTAAAGAAAGTATATATATTTATCTTTATATATTTTCTAATACATATAAATAAAAACTTAACTAAACTAAAATTACTGAAAATACCATTCACCAAACTCACATGAATAAAACTGAAAGTCATAAAAACCTTACTAAATGAATGATTAGAAATTATGTTAATATAACCAATAAAAGTGACTCAAAGTAACTCTTCTTCATAATATGAACAACAAAAGCCATATTTGTAAACAATATTGTACCCTAATAGCCATTGTGACTTACCAGGCCATTAACTCACATTAATCAAACTGAAAGCCATCAAAACCTTATTAAAGGATTAAAAATTATGTTAATATAACCAACAAGAGTGACTCAAAGCAACTCTTCTTATACGTTCATAATATGAATAACAAAAGTCATATTTGTAAACAATGTTGTCCCCTAATAGCCATTGTCAGGCCATTTTAATATCACAATATAATAGTTACCGCTGTACATAATCCTGGCATATTGAAAAGTGTACATAATCCTGGCATATTGAAAAGAATGGTCAGATATAAAAGATAAATTCGCATATCTTTTCGGGTATCTTTCCTTGTAAATGAGCTTCCTTCAAATGCGCCCATTTTTCTCTAAACCATTTGCTCGGCTTACCCTCATTCTCCACCGGAAAGACGAATGTAAAGATTGTGAGGTTAGGAGATCTTTGAAGCAGGCAGCGCAAGAAACCAATTTCTGTCTCGTCATATTTGCTGATGTTTATGTCCAGTGACTGAAGATTAGCGACTGGAGCACTTAAATATGATGGCATTGGATTTCTCTGTAACTCCTCCTCCTACATTGCAAAAGGTAATACTCAGAAACTTAAATCATTTAAACATGTATGAATGCTTTGTTGTATAATAAATTCAGGGCTGATTCTTAATAAATTCAAGGCTCTCATATATATATAATTAATAAGAAGACGAGAATTATTTTCTTACCAAAATAAGGGAGGGTCCCATGAGGCCAAAATGCTCGAGATTGGGAAGCCTCCCAAGTAGGTTGAGAATAGGAACAGCCACCCGTCGCCTTCCAAGGAGAGAGCAAAAACAAATATCGAGCGCCTTCAATGATTTCAAACTTCCCATTATCTGAAGAAACCTGTTTTCCGAACAAATGTATTCTCCTTCACGGCTACATAAACCCAACCACAAGGCAGTCAAGTTGTTTCCACCATTCATTTCTAGGGTTTTGATAGCCGGGGAAAGTTCGTGAAACGACACTTCATTCACTCTCAACTCCTTTACTTGTCTCAAGTTCTTGAATTTTTTAAGTTTGGGGCACTGCACATTCAAAACTTCCACGCCATGAACAGACAGATTTAAATGTGTAATCTTGAGAGCGGAGATGACGGGCCTCCGCAAGCCAACACATTCCTTTAAGCGAAGTTTCAGAAGAAGAGGGCACTGTGAAATAAAGAAGGCTAAAGAATCATCTGTCAGTTCGATGGACATGAAGGTGCAAATCAAGAGATGTTTGAATCCGGCGATTTGGGTTGGAATACGTGTGAGGATATAGTTGTAGAGTTTGAGCCGAGTGAGACGACTGCAGGAAAAAAGGGCCTCCGGGACCGGGCTTTCCCTAGCGGTGGAATCTCTGAGAATGAGCATTTTGACATTCTTCCTAGAGATGCACTGCAACCAATTCGATACACTTCGTGGGGTAAACTGCCACGGGATTGAATATACGGGAGTGGGAGTGGGAATCCACGGGGCAGTGTCGTTGGTGAGACTAACGGCCATCAGATCTGACGAATGCGACTGCAATATGTTGGATATTATATTTTCCACGGTTGCCATGGAGTGGGGATCGGGTGTGGGAGGCTGGAGACGGGGCGGTGTGAGAAGATAGGGACAGAGGACGAGATTGGGCATTTCTCTGTAAAGGAATCTCCATCTTTTAGAGAGGACGGAGCATTGGACTACCTTTCGAAAGGAGAGTTTCGAAAGGATGAGACAAAGGAGGCTGTCTGGCAGTGTGGACAATCTGTCCAATCTTTCCAGAGCTACGCCCATTGCTGGATTAACACTGCAACAAAATTTCCAAAGTACGCGTGCAACCACGGTAAAAATCGTTCTCTGCTCTATCAACATAAATTTATCTCACTGTAGAAGGTCGAAAACATACCTGAGAACTCGAAGAGGTTCAAAAGGATGTTTGTTGCTCTCCTTTTATTCAACTCTTATCAGAATTTTACCTCAACTTCTGGTGTCAATATTTCTAGACGGAAATATTTTTATAACAAGAAAGTCTCCTTTCCCCTTTACATACAACACATTGAATACCAATGAATCTATAGCATAAATAGAAAGGAAGATTGGGAAGAGGATATGGAGGATTGGAGTTGAATGGAAGTAGGGTAATTTGTTGAACTTCCATGTCAAAAGGGGTTTAAAGATTGGTGGAAATGAGGTGTTGTTATAATAATAATAATAATAATCTATTTTAAGGTCACGGTCAAGCCCAGAAACACTAAATTAGTGTATAAGATCTGGTATTATTAACCATACTCGAGTTTGAATCTTTGGAAGGTGGAGTGTTGACTTGTCATGAGTTAGCATGCACTTGTATAAAGTGGTTATTATATGTTAGAATCCATCATAAATGAAGTTAAAAAGTGAACAAACTCAATCATTTTTCCATGGGATTTCTACCTTGGTAGGAATTTTTCCAGAAGTTATAGTTAAATTTCTGAGTTTGTCCAGTTTTTAAGTCAATCCATATTAAACCACTAAAAACCATCATAAACCACTAAATAAATTTTTAATATTTTTTTTTGTATTTATTTCTTACCATTAATCAAAAAATTGCTTTAAGTTAATAAGTGGACATTAATCACAAAATTGGTTTAAGTTAATAAGTGGACAAAGCCAACCTTCTTATTTCTTATTTTTTCGGAAGTAATATCTAAGGGGAAACCCCAAGTACTTCCCCACTTAGTGGATGGTAAACGGGGTAAACAATAGACCCAATGTCCATGGAAGCTTCACTTCTAGTCAACCTTCTTCCTACTTAAATTCTTACCCAAATCTAGTGAAAATTTTATGGTAACTTATAATTCCACCTCATTGATGGAAATTTGACCATAAAAGTTGGCCTCAAAAGTTTTTCCCCATTATAAGAATAAGAAGAAATTTCAGTTCTTCACTTAAGTCACTCGCACAAATTTATCTTTAGAATTTTTTTCTTATTTATAGTTCTCTAATGTAAAAATAATAGTATTAATAATATTTTTAGGAAAAGGGTAAACTGTCAAAATTATCTCTCTCATTGTGGAAGAAAACAAATGTAATGAATTTTCCCAAGGTTTTGGGATAATTTTTAGAGGCTAAAATAGTTTATTTAACAAACAAGAGAAAATTTTGAGAGCCTAATAATTTGGAACCTAGTTTTATGGGAAGGTGATGGTTGGTATGTCTTACCTACACCCCACTAGGTTGGTCACCTTTGTCTTGGTTATGCATAATTTCTTCCTAAGATTCTTCTTGTGGGATGTGCAATATGAGTATGGAACCACTATTTTGCATAATTTGTGGCTTTATCATAGAATGTAGAGATCATGCATGTGCCCTCCAGTGATCTATATTTTGTCATGTGTGAAGCTTCTTCATGTGAGATTTGTAATTTTACCATGTAATGTAGAGATTCAGAACTTTGTCTAAAACTTGAAAGGGTTTTGTGATTGATTGAAAGTAGGCTCTCATCATGATTTTTAGTTGTCATATAGAGTTTATTAGGGCTATGAATTCCTTGAAGATTTTACTAGTATGTGTGCATTTTTCATTAAGATGAAGGAATTTTGAGGGATTCTCATAGTCCTTTTTAGATTTTGCAAGATAACAAGACTCTTAAGCTTATGAGTTCCTTTAGCGTTTTTCATAGTTTTATGAGAATCTATTGGTATTCCTAGGTGGGTGACGAATTATGACGAATGCTTCCTCTCAAAATGGCATTTGTATGTTCTTTATGATGTTTCTCTATTTATTATGAATATCCTTTGCAATAGCCACTTCACACATTTTTTTCCAAGATTTTTTTTTTATTGTCTATTCAAGACAAATTGAAAATACAATCCTTGCATTTCCTTGCCATGCATTGCCTTGCCTTGCCTTGACATACCTAGAACTAGACATATACCTATACCTTACCTTGTCATGTCTTTCCATACCTTGACTTGCCTTACATTTCCCTACCTTTCCTTTACTTGCCATGCATTTCCTTTGCTTTCCATGCCATGCATTTCCTTTGCTTTCCATGCCATGCCTTTCCTTGCCATGTCTTTCCTTGTATTTCCTTTCCATACCTAGACCTAGACCTAGATCTTGTGTTGAATTTCCATGTCATGATTTTCATTGCCATGCCTTGTTGTTCCTTTCCTTTCCATGTCTATACTTTCCTTGCATTTCCTTGCCTTGACTTTCCTTTCCATGTCGTTATTTTCCATTTATTTCATTTCCTTATTGTGCCCTGTCTTAGATTATCTTGTCATGCGTTGTCTTTCCATGCCTTTCGTTTCCTTGGATTTCCTTGACATTTATTATCTTTCCATGGTCTACGTTATGGTATATGTCATGGTCTAGGTCATGGTATAGGTCATGGTCATGGTGTAGGTCTAGGTGTAGGTATAGGTCATGTCTTAGGTCTAGGTCTAGTTTTATGTCATGGTCTAGGTCTAGGTCTAGGTCCAGGTCTAGATCATGATCTAGGTGTAGGTCTAGGTCATGCCATGTATATCCTTGTATTTCCCTAACTTTTCATGGCATTCCTTACCTATCCATGCCTTGCCTTTCCTTGACATGCCTTACATTTCCTTTCCTTTTCTTATCATACTTATACATATACCTTGTCTTACCATGCCTTGACTTGCCTTTATTTTCCATGTACATCCTTTCCTATAATTTCCATGTCTTTCCTTTCCTTGCCTTGCCTTTCCATATCATGCCTTTCCTTTCAATTCCTTTCCTTGCCATGCCTCATATTATCTTGCATTACATTTCTGTGTCTTGCATTTCCTTTCCTTTCCTTGAATTGACTTGCCATGACATGCCTTTCCTTGCCATGCATTTCCTTTCCTTTCTATTCCTTGCATTTCCTTTCCATGCCTTTCCTTACCTTGCCGCTGGGTTAGGATTTTATGCCCTAGAACAAATTCTCATCATGTCCCTGAATGGCTTGAGTAGGTGAGATGCAAATCGTGATAAAACTCTAATCGGGCCTTGGATGGATGAATAGTCAATTGAATTGGATTGAGGGAACCTAGTTTCATCTAGGGTGACCCCTCCGCAATCATTCAATTTCCTATAAAAGAGTTTTTTGGAGGATCTTTAGAACTAGGGTTTTTCTTAGTGATGCACAATGCAATTTATGAAAAAGTGGTTGATTTTGAAGAAAATTGTTCTAGGAGATTATGGATAGCATAGTCACATGGTCCTTGGCCAAAAAAACATGAGGGATCTTATGGAACATCTTTATGTCGCTTGTTTTTTTATTTTATGCCCCCAGAACAAATTACTAACATGTCCCTGAATGGTTTGAGGAGGCGAGTTGAAATTCACAATAAAACTATAATCGAGCCTAGAATGGATGAATCATCAGTTTGAATCGATTCAAGGAAACTAATTTAAGCTACGGGGACACTTTCGTCATTATTTTGTTGTGCGAAAAAGTGTTTGTTGGAGAATCTCCATAACTAGGTTTTTTTTTTAACGAGGCACAATGCAATTTCTGAACAAGTGGTCTATTTTGAAGAAAATTGTGTCGGAAAATTATGGGTAGCATGGTTTCATGTTACTTGGCCAAATAAAAATGTGGGAGCTTTCATAACTTCATTATGTCTCTCAATTTGTATTTTATTCCCCCGAATAAAATTGCCAGCATGTCCCTAAATGGATTGAGGAGGTGAGTTAAAACTTGCAATAAAAATATAACCATGCCTCAAATTGAAAATTTGTTAGTTGCATTGGATTCGGGGCACCCGATTTTAACTAGGGGTACCTCTTCATCGTCATTCCATTTCCCTGAAAAGTGTTTATTGGAGGATTTTCAGAACTATGGTTTTGCTCAGTGAGGCACAATGCAATTTCTAAACAAGTGGTTGATTTTGAAGAAAAATGTGTCAGGATATTATGGGTGGTCTCATTCATCTCAGTTTGGATTTTGTGTCGCGAGTCGAAATTTCCAACATGTCCTTGAATGGATTGAGGCAGTGAGTTGAATCTCACAATAAAACTCTAACCTAGCCTCAGATAGATGAACCTCCAATTGAATTGGATTTGGGGAACCCTATATCATATAGGGGGACCCTTCCACCATCATTATGTTTCCTTAAAAAACATTTGTTGGAGGAATTTGGAACTAGGGTTTTACTAAGTGAGGCACAATGCAATTTATGAACAAGTAGTTTGTTTTGAAGAACATTGTGCTAGGAAATTATGGGTAACGTAGTTGCATGGGCCTTAGCAAAGAGACATATGTGATCTTACAAAACTATGTTATTCCACTCGATTTATGCCCCCATACAAAATTTCCAACATGTCCCTAAATGACTTGAGAAGGCAAGTTGAAACTCATGATAAAACTCTAATCGAGCCTTGGATGGATGAACTATCCATTGCATTGGATTCAAAGAACCAGATTTCAACTATGGGGACCCCTTTGCTTAGATTTCATTTCCTGGAAATGTTTTTGATGGAGGATATTAGGAACTATGGTTTTTTTCAGTTCTTATTACAAATGCTTGACAATTTAACATGTAAGGCAAGGTGAGGAAAGACAAGGCAAGGAATGGAAAGCCAAGGCATGGAAAGAAAAGGCAAGGAAAGAAAAGGAAAGGAAAGACAAGGTAAGGTATGGAAAGGAAAGGAAAGGAAAATATAATGAATCAAGTCAAGTCCAGGAAAGGAAAGGAAAGGAAAGGCTAGGAAATCAAAGGTGGGAAGGATATACATGGAAAGAAAAGACATGTCATGGAAAGGCTAGGGAAGAAAAATAAAGGCAAGGTGAGGCGAGTAAAGGAAAGATAAGGCAAGCCAATACAAGGCAAGGCAGGAAAGACAAGGAAAGGCATGGCAAGACAAGAAAGACAAGGCAAGGCAAACAATAAAATCCAAGGCATGGAAATACAAGGAAAGGAAACATAAGGAAATGAAAGGTAAGAGAAGGCAAGGTAAGAAAAGGAAAGACAAGACAAGGCAGGGAAATATAAGGCATGGCAAGGCAAGGAAATGCAGTAACTAGTTCCCTAATAACAAAAATGAACCAAAAAATACAATAATACCATAACAACCATAATATGAAGCCAAAATTCCAATCATTCATAAATATGAAATATTTTTTCAATTATTCCTTTTACAATTGTTTTCAATGGAAAGTGAAAGAAAGACAAGACAAATCCATCAAGGAAAGGAAAGGTAAGGAATGGAAAGGAAAGGTAAGGTAAGACAATGCAAGGTAAGACAATGCAAGGTAAGGCAAGACAAGGCAAGAAAAGGCAAGGTAAAGCAAGGAAATAAAACAAATGGAAAGGAAAGGCAAGGTAAGGCATGGAAAGACAAGGAAAGGAAAGGAAAGACATGGGAAGGAAAGGAAAGGCAAGGAAAGTCTATGATGGGAAAGGTAAGGAAATGAAAATTTCCAACAACTAAGTTCGTAAAGTGGTATATAACTTCACCTCATTGTAATAACCCCCGTCATTATGACTACATGTGACACCAGGCAAGTGAAAAGATTTTTTTGTCGTTGTTGTTAAGCATGAAAGTAACAATGACAAAAATTAATCAACAAAACTTGAATAAGAACACAACGCATGTAATTCAGGCAATAGACAACAACGACCCAACATACTAGCACATCATGCAACTGGATGAAACATGCGATAATCAACAGATGAAAAATAAAAATGACTACCCACCTATCCTACCCTGCAAATTTAGGACTTCTAGGACACAAGTACCAACATCAATTACAACGAACAATACACCCACATCAAGAAGCACGAGACGTTGGCCAGGTTATCATTCACATCTATCAATTAGGGTGTGCAATGATCCCATCATCAGGAATCATGTCGTCACATGGAGATAGGCATGACCATAACCATGATGCAACATAATATATCTATATCTTTAACCCAAGAAAAATCCCACGTTCTAGGAGCCCAAATTAATTGTCAATAAATACACGAAGACTATACCCAAACACCCAATCAACAAGTCAACAAGACACAAGGTGACATCTTTCAAAATTAAATTGCACAACTAACCAAAGGATTTCTTGTTTTCCTACAAGGAAATCATATCCGGTGTAACAACTATGACCAACCACCATTTACAATTCAAATTAAGGAACAATGCACATAGTAACCAATTAAATGTTAATCTATTAATCATTTTAGCTAATAAAACTATTAAACCCTCAACCAATAATCTTGCACAAGCCATTAATCTATTACACAAATATACCATAAACCATTAGTTGTTAAACCATTATGACTAAGTGAAAATGAGTGAACTATCATTGCGATGACACATTAATAAAAGTAAATATGCCTAACACATTAACAAAATTAATATGTGATAACATTAATAAAAGTAACATTATTAAAAGTAAACCATTATGACAGCTGCAACCTAAAGAATTTCTAAACTGTTGTAAGATTAAGTTAGTGAGCGATACCACCTTTCATAATAATACCTTAACTATAAAAGAACAACTGATCTATACGGTTTAACCACAATAGTGGGTCCCCTGCCATAACTTCAGTTGCCCAAACCATTACATAAAACATTCCTAATTTGCAACCTGCTAACGCTAACCTCTAATAGTATAAATCTTTGTGTGAATCATTAAGTCTCGGTGTAGTTAATTAAATTGTAGTGAAATTCATTACAATATCTGGTAATTATTACAGGGTAGAATAATCTAGGCACAGTCAACACAGATTCTAGCATTTCAAAAATTACCTTTACCAGTGGTTAGTGAGAGAGAATCTCAACTAGGACATAACTACTATTAAATGCGGATTAAAATGCCACATTAAGAAAACGAGTAGGTTTTCTTCCACGATTTATTGTTTAGTGTGACTCATCTAGGTAATGTTCATTGACATTTAATGAACAAAAACAACTTTGTAAGCATTCCATACTATAAACATAAATCCCATGCAGATCTAGACCTTGATGATACACATCCCAACATCAAGAATGCAAAATTCAAACATTAAAACATTTATTTCAAAAAAAAACAAAAAGGAATTCCAATATTTAGATTGATATTGTTTTTGGTAGCTCCATACTGATAAGGAATTGGAAACGAAGGGAGAGGGACAAAATTTGTTTCGTAAAAAGGTTGATTACCGAATTGTCTGTCGTTGGAAACCACTACCATCGAAAGAATAATCGAGGTGGAAATAAATCAATGGCCTTCACCTCATCCCTTTACCCACTACCAGAGAAAATTGAAGGACCCAGAAATAGAACCCTAGACTTATTGGATCGATGTATTTTCTGTCAATCGACGTATTCCATTTGCATTTTGTGGGGGCGCAATTTAGACATCCGTGCACAAAATGTCGAAGATCTTTGAGCATCTTTCCCTAACTATATAGTCAACAACCTCCAGCAACAAATCTCAATTTACAAACATAATGCTTACCAATAGAACATCAACCATCATGCTACCAATTTGTCAACTGGAAACATTAAATAAATTTATTTTTCTTTTAAAAATAGACCACATGAATATTGAGTACAATAACAGTCAGAAACTAATTATGTATCTTATCAGATTGATTAACACAGTGATTCTAACTGAACAAAGTTGGTACTCACAATTTACATTCATAGGAGAATACAAATGAGAATGAATGTGTAACCCAGGTTTACACATATCTAAGTGAGTTCTTGATCAACGCCATACTGATCCTTGAAATTTGAAATAGGAGTCCAAATTTAAGGGTCTACTTTCATGAAATGTAATATTATAAAAATTTGGGTGGACTAGAAGGAAACGTATGCAAGGGAAAACACAAAACTTTGTTAATAAGCGCATTGTGGGAAGATCACGAATTCTGGGAGAATTGAGAAAACAAAAATGAAAAGAGTAGATCACAATAATCGTAGAGTCTAAGGAGGGAATAAACGCCTAGGAGAGAATTCCTTGTTGGGCAGATAAATTATCCTACACTTATTATCCATGCACAGGAAATAAAGGCATTTGAATATAAATATTTAACACCGGAGTGAAAGACAGTCGATTCGGCTCCTGGCCAATTGCTCATGAACAGACTAATAACTTAAAGGGAAAGGAACAGAAGAAAAACACAATTTTTCTTTGTACTAAAAGCAATAAAAATATAGAGAAGTAATTTTCATTCAGAGTTTTGATTTTCCATTGGAAATCAAATCAAAAGTACAATGAGCATAAGGCTAGGATAACTTTGAATTCTTTGATCATAAACGTTGGGCTCATTAAGACAAATTCATTGAAATAAAAATGAAATCTTTGGATAGTATAACGTTGAATAAAACATAAACTTTAACACAATATAAGTACCTTAACTAAAGACACAGTAACATAATTTAACCACCCTTTAACCCAATTTCACAAGCGTAAATTGCAAGTTAGAAAATTAACTGAATTTTTTAAACATAGTGATGCACGCGTGCTTTCGACGTTAGAGAGATGCATATATAGGGAATTTAACTACCATTCAATAAAAATATACACATGCGTACCATAGCCAAATGTGAATGCTTTGAATTCGTTGTCCCACGCGCACTCCATCCAGCTCTCGCTTGCCAATCGATGTGACCTCACTGGTACCTCCCAGCCAACGCTAGCGATACTCTTCTTTCCCCTGAGCCCCGTAAGCCACAAAGGGGCCACACACATGATACCATAGAATGATAGCACCCATCTCACCTCGAAGGGTTGAGCTACCACTCGTTACCCGAGCTAGGTATCCCAACTCTCACAAAAGAAACTCAGTCAAGATAAAATTTGGCAACGTAATGCTTGGCAAGACAAATGTGATCCACACTCCTCCTCCTCCATCCTTTTGATAGATTTTTCTTAGTCATTATTTTCACAAAACCCTCATTAGATTCCTTTTTCAATTAATTAATTTTGAAAAACCTCCCCCGTACACATGTCTCCTGATCGCTTAATTGCACCAGAAAATCAATTTTATTAAGTAATTAAATTTGTTTATTTCTCTCACCCACCTAAAAGAGTTTCTGAAAACACTCCTCGGTGTCCCATTATTCCCTTACAATTCTTAAATGACTTACGCCTTACTTAAATCCTAGTTGAGTTCTTAAATAGAAAGTTCCAAAGGCTAGATTTCTTACTAAGTTAGAAAATCCCCTTTTTATTTAAGTTTCCCCTTTTTTTAAGTTTCCCCTTTTCCTTAGGTTTACTCTTTTTTTTTAGTTTCGTTTTTTCTTAAAGTTTCCTCTTTTTATAACTAATTTCAGAATTAGCGGGTCTAGAAAAAAACAACCAAACAACCCTTTTATTAATTAAACCTTTATTAAAATTTCCACTTTAATTATTAAACATTGAATTTTCTTTACCCCCTTCGTGTTACATGTCTAATTAGTTTTTTTTTTGTGTTCAAAGGTTCTACTGAGACCTAGGTTTTCAATTTACTAGGCTTGGCGACAATTTTTAAGGGAAGAAATTGTTATTAAACTTTACTTATCACATCATTCATTTTAAGGCCGACAAGGTCCTAAGGAGGTATAGTTTTATAGGAAGTAGGTTTATTAACTTACCAGTTAAAATATGACATGCCCTTCAGGACACACTACATTCTCCAAGGGTGAGACTCACCTCTTTTCATTCTCTTTGCACGACGTGTCCTTCAAGATGCACTACATGCTCCAAGGGTGCCACTCGCCTCTTGACTTAATTTGGTAGACGTCAAAACCCTAGAGTCAATACTCTGTCAGGTGATCCTGTGGGAGACTAAGATCCTCTAAGGAATACAGACACTTCCTTATTGCGCGCTCCTTAGAATCATTGTGAGAGACTATCACATTATTCCCTCATGACATCGTGGGTTTTCTCGAACTAGGTAATCATTAGCCTATAGTTCAAGCCACGACCAAAGTGCTAGTAGGCTGTGGCAGGTCTGATGCCACACCTCTCCCTCAATGTCTCTCGTTGTCGTGCATGACCCCTTTACTCCAAATGTGAGTCTAGTCGACAAGATATCGCCAGCCTACATCCATCAACAAATCATGTCATCACTAACATTCAACATCATAATATCTAATCATATGTACATATTCCACATCAACAACATTAAAACCCTAACAATCCACTCCCTAACTCGATCTGGAGTCCCAGGAGTTTCCTCAATGCCTTGGCATCCTCAACGTCTAGATTCCTGCACACTCACGAGAACCCAGTCAATAGCACTTTTCGATGTTAACA
>SNQJ01S0019600.1:78835-108490 GCA_010110895.2 Picea sitchensis
TGGTTGACTTTCAAAAGCCAGGGGCCTTCCTTCTTGCATTAGGACAACACCAATTCCATTTCCTGAGGCATCACATTCTACAATAAAGGTTTTTGTGAAGTCTGGAGTGGTCAAGACAAGAGCTTTACACATCACCTCTTTAAGTTGTTCAAAATATTTAGTTGCCTCTGGATTCCATGAAAATGCATCCTTCTTAGTTAGTGTCATTAAAGGTGCTTCTATGCTTCCATAGTTCCAAATAATCTTGCGGTAGTAACCTATCAAACCCAAAATCCTCTAAGATTCTTCAATGTTTTAGGAATCGGCCAATCCATCATGGCCTTAATCTTGTTAGGGTCTACCTTGACACCTTCATGAGATACAATATGACCCAAATACTGTACCTCCTTTACTCCAAAGAAACAATTGGATGGTTTGGCATATAGTTGTTGCTGCTTTAGTAGTTGTATCACCTTGTCAACATGTCGCACATGATCCTCCCATGACTTGATAAAGATTAGTATATCATCAAAAAATACTAACACAAATTTTCGAAGGAAGGGCTTGAAAATGGAATTCATCAACCCTTGGAATGTGGAAGGTGCATTTGTAAGGCCAAAAGGCATGACCTAGTTGTATCACCTGTCAACATGTCGCATATGATCCTCCCATGACTTGATAAAGATTAGTATATCATCAAAAAAATACTAACACAATTTTTCAAGGAAGGGTTTGAAAATGGAATTCATCAACCCTTCTTGGAATGGAAGGTGCATTTGTAAGGCCAAAAGGCATGACCAAAAAATTCAATGGCCTTCATGAGTTCTAATGTTGTTTTTGGGATATCTTCTTCCTTCATTCTCACATCCGATACCCTCAATGAAGATCCACTCTAGAAATAGATTGCTCCATGTAGTCTTCTGTATTCAGCAATTCATCAATGACAAGAATTGGAAACTTATCTTTAATAGTGATCTTATGTTGGAGCTCTCTATAATCTAGACACATACGCCATGAGTTATCTTTCTGAATACCATTAACACTGGTGCAGAGTAAGAACTTGGCTAGGTATAATAATTCCAACCTCTAACACTTCTTCAACCATGTTTTCAATTTCACTCTTCTGGGCAAAATGGTATCCTAGATGGCCCGATGTTAGGAGGAACACTCTCGTGAATTAGGTGAATTTCATGATCATGATTTTGGATTGGGGTGTAAGACCTTTGGGAACATATTCAAATACTTTGGAATTGTTATCAATGATCCTTGGAGATATCGAGAATAGATGGCTTAGATGTTTGAACATCTAGTGAGACAGTTGTGCACAATGCTCATGCCCTTTTTCAATAATGTTTTCATGTCGTTAGATCTTATCACCTTTACTGTTTCTCATGATACCTCTTAACTCAATTTCTTTTCCTTCCAATGAAAAATTTCATGAAAAAGATCTTGAAAATTAAAAGCCATCATTCCCAATGATTGTAACTATTGATACCTAGTACAATAACATCTCAAGCATCACTCCACTGGTATATGAACTGGACTATTCATTACATATTCTCTATAATAATATTGATCTTATTGCATTTTCTCTCGAAAGCAATTGATAGTTCCTCCATCTCAAGAATCATTACTTGAAACTCTAGCACCGGATATACAAAGAAATTATATATCATTAATTTATAGTGAATGAAATTATGATACTTCCTTAATCAATTAGACTATTACCTTTTTCTTTTGATGTATCCTTCGATCTTGGAGGGTTTGAGAGGAGTGCTAATTCCAACCAATGCATTAAATGATATCATGGGAGTCAAATCTTCAAATTTAGCCTCTTCTACGCTTTCATCTTGAGATGGTTCTTTGTTCTTGTTCTTCTTCCTCTTCACAATCACATGTGAATTATCTCTTCTCACCACACTTATGTCCCCACTGCACTTGTTGTCACAATTAAAGCATAAACCTTTTTCTTTTCTTTCCTCCAACTGTTGAGGTGTCAGCCTTGTAGATTGAGTGTTTTAGAATAAGCATTTTTCCTCTATAGATGTTAGGATTGGTCCTTCTAGTAGCCATAGCCATTTTTACTTTCAACATTTATTTCAAATTCCTTAAATGCATCTTCAATGATTTGGGTTCCCAAAGGAGAACCCTCATGTTGAATGTTATCCTTAAAGTTCCCAAGAATACATCAATCAAGTGCTAATATAGAATATTACTCCAAGCACTTTTATATTCAATCTTGGAAGTTCTCAATGTTCTTGGTAATGAACCTCTTTCGGTTTGAGATTTGATCAATTGGCTAAAGGTATTGTCTTTGTATCCCCTTAGTGTGCTATCATTTTCCATGAAATGTCCCAAGGATGAGTGATTTGACGTAACGTTTATCGGATACATAAATTGATTAGGTTCTAAATTATAAAGAAGTACCTCGCATGCTTGTGTATGTGGTACATTATGGAGATCAAAGAATTGCTCCATGTATGAAGTATCCATGTGATTGGGTCCTTGCCATTGTAACTTCTCATCAATCTTAGGAACACTATTGGTCTTCAAACCAAATTTGAAGCTTCTCCACTTTGATTCACCTTCCTCATTTCCTCATCATGAATTTCATGGGATGCATTTTCACTTTCGTGTGTCTTCTCCATATACTTAAAATTTTCAATACTTCCATGATCTCCCTTTTAAGCCCCTCCATCATCTCTTGTAGTTCATCTTTTGTTAATATCTTCTTTGTAAATCATTGATGTCCCTACTTCATTTCTTCTCACCTTCATCACTAAGAGTCCAAGCAGGATTTTGAGGCTTATTTGCATAAATTCCTTTGGGTGGCATACACTTCAAGTATCACTTTTAAATCCCTTTGATTTGAGGTGGTTTTTCTAGACAATATGTCTTCTGTTGTATCTCCAAAGTTTTGGCCTCATCGACAAGGAAATCCTTATCGTATGTAGTCTCTATGATATTGCTTCCAATGCCACAGTCCATCAAATTGATGTCTAAGTGAACTAAGGTAACTTCCCACAACTCTGTCGAGATTAAGCTCTTTCCAAGAGATCTCACTTCTTGTATAGCCCCGCACAAAAATATTTGATATAAATTCTGAAACTTGCACCCAAAATACTCATGACTATCCGTGATCCAATGAAATCAATCCCACTCAATTTGGATACTGAGATAAAAACTTATGATCTTTTTCTGAACACCTTCTTGAGACTAGTCAATAGGGCTAATGATAATTCTATCTTACACAAGGTGTATATACAAATTTACTATGACCCAGAATCTGTTTTACTCATATATATCTTTACTAATTTTTGTAGATGTCCCTCCTGAAGTTCGTGGTCCAAACATGACGTAAATTTTTATATTAAAAATTCTCTAATGACCTTATTTCCGACGATTCAATGATGAAAATGTCTCCTTGGTATATATAGGAGACTAGGAGGTATAATTACAACTAATGGCCTAAAGCCGACATAAATAAAATAACATTACTAATATAATATGCCCCAATTAAGGGGTAATGAGACAATATTAGGGCTTAACATTTCCATTCATTTGAATTAATTTTTCAATAACTTTTACTAAATTTATTAGATCCATTTTTATTAATTTATAATTTTATTTTAGGTATAAAGAAAACATAAACAATGTTATAAATCTAATTTATTCCACCATGTACACCACTATTATATGCATAGATTTGAGGTTTAGAATATTCAAATGGAACTTGAACTTAACTTGATTGTAGATTCAAGTCATGAGAGGGTCCAACCATAAAGTCAATGATTGATTTTGTGGTTGTCCCTCAGATGAACCAAACCTACAATTGGGTTAAGTATGTATGAATGGAACCTAAACTTAATATGATTGTATACTCAACTCACGAGAGGGTCCAACCAAAAATTCAATGATTGACTTTGTGGCTAGCCCTTAGATGACCCAAATCTACAATCAGGTTAAGGATAGCCTAGCATGGAAGAGTAGAGTTGTAATTTGTAATTAATTGAACTTCATAAAAAATACAATGAAAGGATTAGTCATCTATGAAAAAAATGTACAATGATTTTGAGTCTTGAGTTGTTGAATAATATTAATGATCAGAAAGAAGGAAGAGGATTTCCCTAGAGTATGTTGTTACGAGAGTAGGAAGATATGTTGTTATGGTTGAAGGTATGTCAAGAATTTTATAATACTACTCCATACACACCTCAATAGAATTTAGTTGCAGAAAGGATGAATAGGATGTTGATGAAAAGACAAAGGACCATGATTAGTGGTGCCAAGTTGGGATAGGATTCCTGGGAAAAGGCAATGGATATTGCATGTTACCTAGTAAATCAATCACCCTCATCAACATTGGATGACATGACTGCACATGAGGTATGGAATGGTAAGAAACCCTCTGTTACACATATTAGGTTTTTTTTGTTATGATGATTATGTGCATGTTCCAAAGGACAATATGAGTAAATTGGATAAGAAGGATAAAATTTGTATCTTTATTAGCTATAAATATTGTCTGAAAGGTTATAAGATTTGAGACATAGGAACTAAGAAGGTAGTATATAGTTGATATGTGGTGTTTAGATAAATCAAAGATGTTTCCAAACAAGAAGTCCTATCTATGTAGCCAATAAACTCTACTTGATTCATGAGATCAAAAAATCCATGCAAACAAATGAGAATGGAAAATAACTCTCTTTTATTCCTTCCCCATCCTAACTATTATAATGGAATCTCGACCCCTTATAACTACTATATAATATTTCCAAAAACAACTAATTTTAGAATTAAAAAAAAAAATTAGGAAATACACACATGAATCTAAAGCTAGCCAATAAATCAAAGCTACCTAGAGAGACATTATTTGTCAACTCTCTTTTCTTATTAGGTTCATAAACTAAGAGCTAATTGATAATTACTAATTCAAAAAATCTCACAAAAACATTAAAACCCAAAATTGAGGCCTTATATGAAGTAATTTGGCCCCAGAAAAGTGTTGAAATAATGTCCTATCCAATGGAGCAGATCATCATGGCAGTGAACTCTTTCATATGAAAATCCTTGTAAAATTTCATCCCAAACGGATAACCGAGTCAAAAGTTATTACCCTTGGAAATCCCTGCATCATTCTCCTCTAGTTGAAAGAACACAACTCCTACAAGTTACTATATCCAAACTAATTCCACTTAATGGAATCTAGGTTTAGAAAGCTCCCCTCTATAATACATGTAATCTATATTTGTGCTACACCTTCCCATTGGGTCAGATATCGATTGTATTTTCCTTGTCAATCATGAACGATCTTCTTATCTAAAATATGTGCAATCGTTTCCTTTTTCTTGCTCAAAATGGAATGTTGTCAATCTACCTCCACCTCACTATCATCACCCAGATCGTCCCCATGGAAGATATATAATTCAGAAACATTAAAAACAGGGGAAATATCGAGATTAGCTAGTAAATCGACCTTATAAGCATTCTCGTTAATTTTCTTTAGAATATTGCAAGGACCAATTTTTTATACTTCAATTTGTGGTAGGCTCCTCGAGGAAACAACTTTTTTGTAAATAAATCATGACCAGATCAAATTCATTGAATACGTAGTATCCTTGGTGAGCATCTTTAATAAATAAAAAGTGTTCATTACTATCATGTAGTTTTTGTCTCACCTATTGTTGCAACTATTAAATGTGTTTCGCAAATGCTTCCCCATCATCATTGATCCTATCCCCGAGTGGTAGCTGCACAAAATATAGGACATGCATAGGATTTATACCGTAAACAACATGAAATGGAGATTTATTTGTAGATCTATTAATTAAACTGTTGTAGGAAAATTATTCTTGAGGTAAATCTAAATCCCACTGCTTGGTCTTCTCTCCAACAATGCTCTGTAATAATCTTCCCAAAATCCAATTTACTACCTCGGTTTTCCCATCTATTTGGGAGTGATAGGTGTTGTTGAATTGTAATTTGGTCCCCATTTTCTTCCATAAATTCCTCCAAAAATGACCCAAGAACCGATTATCTCTATCATAGGTAATAGTTGTTGGAACCCCATACAAACTAACAATTTCTCAAAAAAAAAAACAATTTTGTAACCCTTGAGACATCACTTGTTTTATTGCAAGCAATGAAATGATCCATTTTAGAGAAATTATCAACCAGCATAAAATTAGAATAACTACCTTGTTTTGTGTTTGGGATCCCCAACACAAAGTCCATTCTCATACATGTCGATGGGTTTGTGGGCACTAGTAATGGCATATACAACCCTATGCTCTGGCAGTGTCCTTTATCCATTAGACAAATCCCACACAGTTCCACATACTTGGTTATATCATTTTTCATATTTTGCGAGTAATAATTATGTTTTATTAAGGCTATTGTATTATTCTTTCCAAAATGTCCTACCAAACCACTACTGTGAAATTTTTCTCTGATGATATTTTCTCATAGAACCAATTGGAATGCATAGTTTTTTTCCTTTGAAGAGGTACCCATATTTCATAAAATATTCACCCTGAATAAGATTCATGTTCATAGCGAATGGATTCTTCAACTATTCCACAATATTCCTAAAACCATTATGAGATGCATAGATATCCTTCAATTCAACAAACCTGATTACTTGATTTTACATGGTTGTCAAAAGAACAGTGCGTTGAATCAAAGCATATGCAATTTGACTCTATCGTCTTGATTTGTGCTTTAGGAAAAAGGTGTAGCCTTGTAATAAAGAGACCCATTTTTCATGTCTATTGTTAATTTTATTTTGTGTGTTTACATATTTTAATGCAATATGATCGGTAAATAATACAAACTCCTTCATCACTAAATAATGCCTCCAATGTCGCATTGCTTGCACAATTGCATAAAATTATACATCATATGTGAAGTAGTTTTTTCTTACCTCATTCAAATTTTCACTAAAAAATTCAATTGGTATACCTGTTTGGCTAAGTACATCTCCAATCCCTACATGTGAAGCATAACATTCTACCTTAAACACCTTATCAAAATACGGTAAGGCTAATATAAGATCGTCAATTACCTTATTCATTAGAAACTTCAAACTTTCCTCAGCTTCCTTGGTCAACATGAATGTCTTTCCTTTGGTGCAATATGTTATGGGTGATACAATACTTCTAAAATTTTGAATAAATTTTCTATAAAAGGTTGCCAACCCATGAAAACTTCTTACATCTGTTATGATCCTCAGACTAGGCCACTCCAAAAGTGTTTTGAACTTCTCTAAATCCATATTGACTCCTTCTGTTCAAGTGACAAAATCCAGAAATACCAATCTTTCTTGCAGGAACCTACATTTCTTTAGGTTTGCATAAATTTGATGTTTTCTCAATGCATCCAATATAATTTTTAAATGTTCCAAGTGATCTTCTTTGTTGTTACTGAAAACTAGGATGTCATCAAATTAAATGACAACAAACTTAACAATATAAGGTTGAAGCACAATATTCATCAACCGAATGAAAGTACTAGGTGCATTGGAAAGCTCGAATGGAATCACCATCCACTCATATAGTCCATCCATGATCTTGAAGGAAGTTTTCCATTCATCCCCTTCGTAAATCTGGATCTAGTGGTATCCACTTCGTAAATCAATTTTACTAAAATATTTAGCTCCAGCTACCACATCCATCATGTCATCTAATCATGGTATAGGAAACCGATATTTTATGGAAATTTTATTGATTTTTCTACTATCTATGCACATCCTCCATGTATTATCCTTCTTGGGGTTCAACAATGTTAGTACAACATAGGGAATCATGTTTTCTCTTACCACTCCTTTATTTATAAGTTATGTCACTTGTCGATTGAGCTCTAAATGTTGTTTAGGACTCATCCTATAGGCGGTCTGATTAGGTAAATATGATCATGGGATTAGATCAATGTGATGTTGAATATCCCTCTTTGGTAGAATACCATCAAATAGTTCATTAGGGATAACATCAACATACTCTTCTAGTATCTTGGCCACTTCAATAGGGATTGGTATGTATTCCCTGGCTCCTTTTTTCACTATTAATGCATAGAAAAAACTTTTTTCCTTCATTTTCTTAACAAGCTCTATTTCCAACAACATATTCTCAACTTTTCCCTCATCCTTAAAGTGAAATAAGACAACTTTCAATCAATCCTTCCAAAAGGTATAGGTATTCTTTCCTCCATTATGCATGAATTTTTTGTCATATTTCCAAGGCCTCCCCCAAAAAAAATTACATGCATCCATCAAAATGACATCACACCAGAATTCGTATTTATAATTCTTACCGATGGAAAACTTGATCAAACATATTTTATTAATGGTGATGTCATTCCCTTTTTTGAACCATGAAATTCAGTAAGGATGGGGATATGTTTCACAATGTAATTTAAACTTATCTACCATCTCTTTGGAAACCATATTCTCACAATTGCCACTATCAACAATAACTTGACACACATTTCCCTCAAAAGTTCATCTAGTTCAAAAAATCTTTTTCCGAAGACAAGAATATTCATTGTCACTACTCTTCCCTTGCTCTTTTTCATGACTCACCATTGACCTTTGTATCATCATATTCT
The DNA here is from genome assembly GCA_010110895.2 of Picea sitchensis. Taxonomy (NCBI): domain Eukaryota; kingdom Viridiplantae; phylum Streptophyta; class Pinopsida; order Pinales; family Pinaceae; genus Picea; species Picea sitchensis. The sequence continues at coordinate 87,416 of SNQJ01S0019600.1, forward strand.
CTCCCATATCGTGAGGGGCTTCATATTCAATTCTTTCTTCTTCATTCTTAACTTGGACCAAGTTTAAACTAGGTCATTGCCCTTTATTTTTCTCTTGGATTTTATAATTTGGGAATTCAAATGCTCGATGAACCTCTACACCACACCTAAAACATACATAAGGTCCTCATATTCCACCACCATAACCTCTACCCCTATGAAACCCTCTTCCTCATGATTTATCTAGGTTACCTTGTTGAGTATATTCTACTTTATCAGCTCCTTGGGATGATTCACCTCTAACATAGTTAAAACCACCATGTAATTCAACAATGTACCCTTCCTTTCTCCTTTATTCGTTTGAGAAAAATGTCGATTTGTTTTTCCTCAGCCTTTAAGGATCATTGGTATTCCTCTTCCACATTGTGAACCCTATGCATGCTCAGTTCATCTTGAATAGAAAATTTTAAACAATTCACATACCTTGCAGCCATTTTCTCATTAGTTTCTTAGTGATCCACGTGAATGGACAACTGATAAAACTCATTTATGATTTCCTCCATGGTGAACAAGTTTTAATTCAAGATCCAAAATCTATGAAAAATTGTTTGGGCATAGTCTAAAGGAAGAAATTTTTCTCACAATTTATTTTACATCTTATTCCAGGTCCTAATTTTATCTTTTCTTTTTTTTGTTCTTTCTTTTTGCACATGATCCCACTGGATCATGGCGTGACCCTTCAACTTAGTGCATTCAAATTTCACCTTCTTCAAAAAGAAAAATCCATGTAATTTATCTAATCTATAACTTCAATGGTTTAAGACTCCCTGCATATGTTGAAACATTCATTTTGATCCCATAATTTCTCCCTTCTAGATCCCTAAGCATCCTTTCTTCAAAATTCATGCACTCTAATTGTTCTTATTCATGTTCTTCATGTTCTTCTTCATGTTCTATATGTTTATCTACATCTCCTTGGTATATCTCCTCATAAAACACTTATCTTTGTATTATTCTTTGACTAGCCGACATGCTTGTAAGATCTTCTAATTTTATGTGGATGTTTTTCATATCTCTACGCATCTGAGAAAGACCTTCTCTTCCTCTTCCTCTCGCAACCATCTTCCTTCGCTGATACCAAATGATGTATCCAATAAACTCTAGTTCATTCATGAAATCAAAAAATCCATGGAAAGACATGAGAATGGAAAATAACTCTCTTTTCTTCTGCCTCCATCCTAACTATTACAATGGAAGTTCAACCCCTTATAAGTACTATCTGAGATTTTAGAAAAAAAGTAATTTTAGAAAAACAACTAATTTTAGGAAATTCTCACATGACTCTAAAACTAACCAATAACTCAAAGCTAAGTAGAATGACATTATTTGTCAACTCGATTTTCTATTTAGGTGCATAAACTAAGAGATAACTGATAATTACTAATTTAAAAATCCCATTAAAACACTAAAACCCCAATTTGAGGCCTTCTATGAAGGAATTTGGCCCCATAAAAGTGTCAAAATGGCGTATGAGCTGAAGGATCAGATCAACACGGTAGTGAAATCTTCGAGATGAAACTCCTTGTAAACTTTCATCCCAAACAGATAACGAAGTCAAAAGTTATGACCCTCAGAAATCCCTACATCACCTACCAAGGGAGGAAGAACTAGAGAAAATAGAGTTTGAATTGAAGGATAATGAATTAGACTCTACAAAAGAACATGAATTAAAAGAAGAATAAGAGCTTCATACTCCAATTTTGAAGAGACCGGTTTAGGAAAGAAGGAAACCAAAAAGGTATAACCACCTGATTTCCATTCAAATTTTGGTTTCTTTATTATTGATGATGATCTTAGAATTTTTAGGGATGCAATGGATTCAGAGGATGGAAAAATTTGGAAAACGGCCATGGTTGAAGAAATGGAAACATTGTACAAGAATGATTATTGGGTCTAGTGGAGTTTTCAACAAGAAGTTGAATGCAGAAGGAAAAGTGGAGAAATACAAATCTTGGTTAGTAGTAAAAGGTTATTCCTAGGTACAGGGAACTGACTTTGGTGAATTTTTTTCTCGTGTTGCCAAGTTAACCTCTATTATATTTCTTATCTATTAATGTTGTTTTTTTATTTTGAATTATAATAGATGGATGTGAAGACAATATTCCTACATGGGGATATGGAAGACGAAATCTTCATGAAGCAGTTTTTGCAATGAAGGGAAAGAAAAAATTGGTATGCAAGATGAAAAATTCCTAGTATGGGTTAAATAAATCACCAAGGATGTGGTATAAAAAAATTGATACTTATATATTGAGACTTCGATTCACAAAAAGAAAATTCAATCACTCTATGTATTTCAAATTAGTAGGTGATAATCTTGTTTATTTTGTGTTGTATGTGGATGATATGTTGTTGATGGGAAATGACAAGGAAATTATCCAACATGCAAAAACTCATTTTTCCTCTAAATTTGACCTGAAAGATCTTGGTGCTGTAAAAATTATTTTGGGCGTGGAAATTAAAAGGGGCAAACAAGAAACTCTAGTTGAACCAAATAAAATATGTTCATTCAATATTGCAAAAGTTTAATATGAAATAATGTAAACCTGTCAAGGTCCCTATTCATGTAGGTGTAAAGTTATCCACAGATCAGTGTCTAAAGACACATGAAGAGGAATAGGACATGTCCCATGTTATGTATGATAATTTCATTGGAATTTTGATGTATGCAATGATTTGTAATATACTAGACATTGCACATGAAATGGTATTTTTGAGCAGTTATATGCCAAAACTAGGGAAGGAGCATTGGGAAATAGTAAAGAAAGTTTTCAGGTACTTGCATGGATTTACTACTTATGGATTTTTCTACCAAGGAAGACTAGGATTGGACAAAGTGTTGGGAATACACAACTTTGTTCATGCAAATTGAGTGTTCGATTTGGATTGTAGAATATCTACAAGTGGGTATGTGTTTAACCTATTTGGAGAAGAAAACAATTGGATGAGAAAAGGACAGTTTGTGTTGGCGCTCTCAACTACAGAATCTGAATAGATTGTAGCTATTCATGCAAGAAATAAATAAATATGGTTATAGATATTGTGTTAATGTACTAGGTAGGTATAGAAAGCTACAAGGATAGAATGTGATAATTAGAGTGCAATATTATTGGCGAGAAACCTAGCTTATCATTCTAAGACAAACACTATCTATGTTCAATATCATTTTTTCAAAGACATGGTTGAAGATAATAAGGTGTTGTTGGTGAAGGTGGACACTTTGAAGAGTGTTGCAAATTCATTAACAAAGTATATGGACACGAAAAAATTTATCGACGTAGAGAATCAATGAGCATTTATGTCATGGATTTTTTATCATGAAAGCATGTGACCCTTGTATGAAAAAAAAACAAGTGGGATAATGTTGGGTATGTTTTATATTCTTTACATGATTGATTCCCACAAATTTGTTTTGGGGGGGGGTTATTTGCCAAATTTATTGGGCAGTTTTTCACCTTTTGTAGCAGATTTTTTTCACCTTTTATGATTTAGTGGTTCATGGTATTTCATCCCATGGTTTTTTTTATTCCAGGTAAGGAATTAAGGTTGGATCTAGGGTTTTTTTGGATACCATCGTATCCTATATATTTCATTGTAAACAATGAATAAGAATTATCTCTAAATAGATTGATTTTTTTCCCGATTCGGGTTTTTCAGGATAAATCTATGTGCATATATGTTATTGCAATTGTTTTCTTTTATGTTTTTAAAAATATTTGTGTACATTACATTGTTGTAAAAGGTTTAAAATTTACAATTTAGGCGTCTTTAAATAATAAAATGATACGTCATTCAGTGTGTAAAACTGTGGTAGGAAATAATACATGTAGAAACTACAGATGGTTTCACCTTACTGGAAACCCTTGTAATCCTTGTTGGTACCCCTTTGAGTAGATATTAGTGAATATGGGGTGTTGTTATTACATATGGGGTAATATTATTACCTATACTCACATTTGAATATTTCAAAGCTGAGGTGTTGAAATTTCATGAGCTAGAATTCACCTTTTCAAAGTGGTTATTGACCATCAAATGCCATCATAAAAGAAGTTAAAAAGTGGACAAACTGAATTTTTTTTCCATTGAAACTCTTCGCCAAATTTGGTAGGAAATTTTCCTGAAGTTATTATTAAATATGACCATGCAAAATTGTTGTAAGGGGTTTTATCCCATTTCAAAAAGAACCAAATCGTCATAATTTGAAAAATTGATTGAGTTAGAGCTATGAACTTTGCCTTCCTGGAAAAAAAATAAACTCACATAAAATGTTGAGATTGTCTAGTTTTTAAATCACTCCATATTAAACCACTACAAGCCATCATAAACCACAAATGAATTTCAGTTTTGTTTTTGTATTTATTTCTAACCATCAATCATAAAATTTGTGTAAGTTAATAAGTGGAAAAAGTCATCCTCTTTCCTAATGTAAGTTATATTTCCACCCCATTAATGGGAAATTTGACCATGGAAGGTGTTCCTCAAAAACATTTCCCCGTTATAAGAAGTGGTTTGAGTTTTTCACTTATTAACTCACTCCCAAAAATTTAGCTTTAGCAACAATTTTATTTCCTATAGTTCTTTGATGTAAAAAAAATAGTATTAATATGTTATTTTTAGGAAAGGGGTAACTTGTCAAAAGTATCTCTCTCATTGGTGGAATAAAACATCTATGATAAAATTTTCCAAGGTTTTGGGCTATTTTTGAGAGGCTAAAATAATTTATTTAACAAATAAAAAAAAAGTTTGAGAGGCTAATAATTTGAATCCTAGTTCTATGGAAAGGACTTTGGAAGTGGATGGTTGGTATGCCTTGGCCTACCTACACTCCACTAGTTTGATCACTTTTTTCTTGGTTTGGCATAGCTTTTTCCTAAGCTTCCTTCTGTGGGATTTTCAATATGCACATGGAACCTCTATTTTTCATAAGTGGTGGTTTGAGCATGGAATGTAGAGATCATGCATGTGCCTTCCACTGAATTCTACTTGGTCATGTGTGAAGATTCTTCAAGTGAGATTTGTAATTTTACCATGTAAGGTAGATATTCAACAATTTTCTTGATGGTTGAAGGGGGTTTGTGATTGCTTGAATCTATTCTCTCATAAGGATTTCTAGTCATTTTTCTGAGTTTATTAGGGTTATGAATTCCTTTAAGAAATTATTATTGTGTGTGCATTCTTCATTAAGTGGAAAGAATTTTGATGGTTTTTCATAGTTATTGTTAGAATTTTCAAGTGAAAAAAAACTCTTAATATTATGAGGACCTTCAGGGTTTTTCATTGTTTTATGAGAATCTATTAATATTCCTAGGTTTGTGATGAATTATAATGGATTCTTCCTCTCAAAATGACATTTATATGTTATTTATGATGTTTCTCTATTTATTATGAATATCATTTGAAATAAGTGTACTTTCTATTCAAGACAAACTTAAAATACAATCCTTAGGTGTTGATGCACATACAATGTACCAACATAAATTTATCTTAGCTTAAAAGGTTGAAAACATACATGGGCACTCTAAGAGGATCAAAAGGATGTGTGTTGCTCGTCTTTTCCAACTTATTGTCAATATTGGAAAAGGTTTATGATTATAGAAGTTTCTCCGCTTAACAATTTATAGTATAAATGGAAAACAATTTTTTCAAAGAAGGCTTGGAAGTTTATAAATTTAGATGTTATTATTGTGTATACGAGGAATTGAATCTTTCAAAATTAATTTGGATATCTGTGAAAGTAGGATGTTTTTATTAAATATAATGTTGTTAGTACTTATATTTATATTTTAATATCTAATAATTTCAATATTTAGTCACTATGCTTAATGAAAAAATTCAAATAGCTTCGTATGTGGACAAATTAAACATTTTTCTACGCAATTTTTTTTATCCAACTCGTATCATAATTTTACCAAGTAACTTATTGTGTCAATAATTCTATAAGTATCATATCCTCTTTACATGAAACTCATTAAATACCAATGTTAAAATGAATCTATAGTATGTATATAAAGGAAGAGTGTCAAATGGGATTTGGAGGATTGGAGGTCGGTGGAAATAGGGTGTTGTTGTCATTGAAACTTTAAAAGCAATTTGTTGACTATTCATGTCAAAGGGGGATTATAGATTGGTGAATATGTGGTTTTTTTATTATATATAGGATGTTATTATTACATATACTTAGGTTTGAATCTTTCAAAGATGAGATGCTGACCTTTCATGAGACAACATGCACCTTTGCAGAGTGGTTATTGACCATAATAAGGAATCATAAATTAAGTTAAAAAGTGGATAAACTCAACCATTTTTCCATCATAATTATGCCCCAAATTTGGTATGATTTTTTCCCAAAGTCAGAGTTAAGTTTGACCCTGGAAATTTTTTTTGAGGGGTTTTATCCCATTTTGAAAAGACCCCAATCATCATAATTTCAAAAAAATGAGAGTTAGCAGGACAAAAAAATGTACTCATAGTAAATGTTGAGTTTTTCCACTTTTTAAGTCACTCCATATTAAACCACTAAAATCCATCATAAACCACTAAATAAATTTCTAATATTTTTTTTATATTTATTCCCTATCATTAATCATAAAAGTGTAATTTAATAAACAGAGAAATTCAACATCTTTCCTACAAAAATTCTTATCCAAATCTAGTCAAAAATTTATCGTAGGTTATAGTTCAACCTCATTAATGGGAAAATTGACCATGGAAGTTGGCCATCAATTTTTTTTCCCCATTATAGGAAGGGGTCTAAGTTTTTCATTTATTAACTCAATCCCACAAATTTAACTTTAGGAGGGTTTTTCTTCCCTATAGTTATCTAATATAAGAATAATAGTATTAATATGTTATTTGTCAAGAAGTGGTAAATTATCAAAAGTATCTCTCTGATTGGTGGAAGAAAACAAATGTGATGAATTTTACCAAGGTTTTGGGCTATTTTTAAGAGGATAAATAGTTTGTTTAACAAATAAAAGAAATTTTTGAGAGCCTAATAGTTTTCATCCTAGTTTTACAACAAGGACATGAAAAGGTGATGGTTTTTATTCTTTGGCCTACCTAAACTCCACTAGGATGGTCACTTTTGTCTTGGTGGTGCAAATCTTCTTCCTAAGCATCCTCTTGTGGGATGTGAAATATGCACATAGAACCTATTTTTTGTGAATTGGTGTTTTTAGCATGGAATGTAGAGATCATGCATGTACCCTCCACTGACCTCTACTCGGTCGTGGGTGAAGATTCTTCATGTGAGATGTATAACTTTACCATGCAATGTATAGATTCAACAATTTTCCTAAAAGTTGAAGGGGTTTGGTGATTGATTGAATGTAAGATCTCATCATGATTTATGGTTTTCATACCAAGTTTATTAGGGCCATAAATTCATTTAAGATTTTACTACTCCATGTGCATTCATCATTAAGAGGAAGTAATTTGGAGGGATTTTCATAAATCTTGTTAGAATTTGCAAATTAAAAAGACTCTTAATATTACGAGGACCTTTAGTATTTTTCATTGTCTTATGAGAATATATTGGTATTCATAGGTTTATGAAAAATTGTGATGGATGCTTCCTCTCAAAATGACCATTATATGTGATGTACAAGGTTTCTCTATTTATTATGAATATCCAAGAAAAAAAATGTACCTTCTTTTCAAGACAAATTGAAAATACAATACAAGGTGTTGATTCACATACAATGTGTTGGGACCTTGATTTGTACCTTTTTTCTATCTATTTACCTTTTTTTGGCAATATTCTAAGTCATTGTTTACCTTATTTTGACAATATTCGGCCTGTGATGTCTTGTTCTAACCCAAAGTACAATCTTTTTATGAATTGCATTATTTAAGTAGTAATATAGGTTGTTAAGTGGTTTCTTTCTTAGTTTTGGGTTTACTAATAATATGGCTTGGGAGAATATACTTGCATTTTCATAATAGGTTATGTTCATTCAAGGATTTGATGTTGTTACTCCTTACAAGCTCAATATGATGTCCCCTTTCGATATGTTGTTACTTATAGATGTTGTTGCCTCTTGAACCATGATATTGCCACTTCCACGATTCCATTGATACTAGAGCAATTTTTCTTTGACTGATGCTCAAGTATAGGAGAAAAATGACTCCAGCGTGGAAATAACGAATCATCAAAAGGGATGAAAGTACCAACTATTGTAAATACTCACGGTTTTGATAATGTAATAGAATACTCTATTTGTTTCATTGGTTACAACAAAATGAATATGTAATTAATCTTGTGTTATTTATCAATCATATCAAATATTGTAATTATAACAACTATTATATGGAGATGTATAAATTATAGGAACCCTCTTGGATTGGGGGTGTTGAACGAGCATAGAACAAAGTGTATAACATAGTTTGGTGAACTCATCGTATCATCCCTTTTCATAATACATGAGTATGTTAGTATGTGATATCTGAGTATTCATTTGTGATATTGTTTCAGCATCCTCGATTGGTGAAGGAAGGGCCCCCTTCTCTAATCAACTATTGCAATTCCACTTTTTCATTTAGTATATTTTCATAGATTGTTTTACAATTTTAATTATTGATTTTTTTTTGTTCATGCAAGTTGTTACTTCTTCCTGGTCTTTGTTAATTCCGTGAGTTGTTACTTGTTCTCGATTAAGTGTTAATTGTATGGGTTGTTACTTAAAGATTTTTATTGGTTATTATAAAGAATCTAGGGATTATGTCATTGTTGTTACTTTTGGTTGTAGTTACGATTGATATATGTGCATTATTGGGTTTCTTCTAATAAATAAAATTTGTTTTTAATTATAGCAGGTGCATTCTCTTTGAAATCATCACGAGTTTGTGATTTGATCAAAGGTGTTGTTGGTTTATTTACATTTGATTTCCTTCCAGCAGAGTTGTGTGGATTTGGAGTGACTTCCTTTTCTATGCATGTTATGTGAATTAATTATGATCATCTTTCAGTGAAGATTTGTTTGGATTAAGTGTTACCTTCCTTTCTTATGAATTTTTATAAAGCATTAGATGTAATAAGGTATAAGAATTAATTGATTGAATTTTTTATTCATTTCCTACATGATCATCTAGAATCACCAACATTATAGATAAAATTGTAGCTTGTGTAGACTTTTCACATATCCTTGAAATAAAATATGACTCCTAGTTTGACAATTAATGTGAGTCTTATTTAGTTGTCCCAAAAATACATTTAAACATGTCAACATTTTGGCGCCATTGTTGGGGAGGTTATAAGGGAACATGAGTACAACTTAGTGTTGGGTTAGTGATGCAGGAGCATCGCCAGCAAAGCAAGTGCTAGTCGAAGGACATCTGGAAATACACCAATGTGCATTTTGAAGATATTTTGAATTTCAAAAGGATGCCACATTAATGTAATATTTGAAAACATATATATTCTTTTAAGTTTTTGGGGATTGTAACACAGATCTTAAGTGCTCACTCTCATATGTCGGTTGTGAACAATTAATGTAATCAATGTAAAGTAGTTGTAGAGATTTTAATTTTATAAGATAGCTTAGAGTTGTAGAAGGGAAAACTTGAGAAGAATCCCTCAAAGTTGTATTGTATTATCATTCATTCTCAATTGTAATTAAGCAGTAGAGAAAGAGAGAGCATAGGAGAGAAAGAGAACAAAGAGGGGAACATAGACTGTATAAGTTGTATGAGAAGATAGTTGTTTTTGTAGAAAACCATGTACATAGGCACTTGGATTAATATAAGAATGATTTGATTAAATTTCATGGTCTTTTATGATTTCTATTTACATCTATTGAATGGTATGTTTATAGTTTGCGTATATACTCTTTTATGCATTTGTTTCAATGTTGTGTATACATATGATTTCATGTTGAATGTATGAAGTCTGTGAGAGGGAGAGTATAAGTTTCAATCACTTCTCTTCCTGAGAATTCCTGCAAGGAGTGCGTTGACAGGTTCTGAGTTCTATCTCAAAAATCTCAAGAGAGATATCATTGATATCATACCAGTGGAAGTGAAAGTATAGCATAGAGTCGTGCAAGGTGTGTGTAGGCCAGGTCGATTCTTATAATTTTCCAACCCAAGTGAATGGTTGAAGAACTGTTGTCGCAAGGAATGCGTAGAGTTGTAATATTTAAGATAATCAAATATTATCGTGAAGACCGCAAGGAGTGCGGATAGTATTTCCTACAATACATGAGTTTTAAATAAGGATAAATCTCAGGAAGGATAGAGATTTCAAAGAGTTCGAAGGAAATGCAGGGTCGAATTTACCTCATATAAGTCAAGCTCAGAAGAGTTCATGCCAAGTTATTTGGAAAGGAATTATCCAAAGTATAAACGGACGATAGAAATTCTCGGAGGGATAATTGCACATATTCGTGGACCGTTAGATCCAGTGGAGTTGTAGGAAGGTTAAAGGAGAGAGTCTTTAAACATTTTCAATCTTAGGAGAGATAGCATACGTTATATCTAGAGTAATGAGAGATGTTAATTTGTGATTGGAATTTCGTCATTTTGAGAGTTGGGAGCATGGAGGAAACTTCTACCCAGAAGTCGTGATTCGTGAAGTCCCAACTTTGCAAAACAAGAATATGAATCATCAGATCATGGGAGGTTCAGGACCGTTGATATGTGGTAAATACGTCTCAAGTTTTGACTTCGAGAAAAGGGACAAGAGTTGCATCATGAACTCATGATTCATGAAATCCTGACATGCTCAGAGGTGAGGCCCCAGGATTTGGATGGAGGTCATATGATGGACACATAAGGGAGGAGCTAGTGGAACGTTAGCCCATTTCGGGGTTTCAGGAACCAGAGGAGTTAGGGTGACTCATAGCAGGAATCCAGGAATCGTGAAACATGAAATCGAGAAACGCGAAGTCGCGAAACTTGAAGAGCCATTTGGGTTAAGTCAGCGATCACGTCGATGGTCATGTGGAGTGGAGGTTCACACCTAGTGCTTGTTTTCGCAGGTGTAACTTCTATAAGGACCTGTGTTTTCATATGCATTGAAGGTTCTAGTGGGTACTAAAGAGCCATTTCGGCTAAGGGAAATATGAAGATCCATAGACCGTGAGGTCAGCAGACCCTGCTGAGGTGGGGTTTGGAGCATACAATAATTGTTTTCTGTAGGAAAAAGAGGACAGAAGGAAAGTTGTAATTTGAATTCTTCCTGGACAAATAGAAACAATGTCTCCAAGAAGACGTCAAGAAAGTTCGATGCCCGATCCAGCCGTGGAAAGGGAATTGAGAGAAATTTGTGCTCGGTTAGATGTTATGGAGACACCATAGATACGAACACTTGATACTGGAGATATCAGTGAGGCTAAAAGTTAAAACAAAGTAGGAATCGAAGAAGAAGTTGTAGTTGAATATGTTGCATAGGAACATCTATTTAAATCTATTACAAGAATAGGTTCCAGAGAAAATATGGACATCCCGATGTATGAAGGCAGCTTGGATGTTGAGGAGCTACTAGATTGGTTTAGAGCTATGGATAAATACTTCGACTATGAAGATATAAAAGAGGATAAGAAAGTAAAGTATGATGTCACTAGAGTGAAAGTACATGAAATAGTGTGGTGGGATGAGCTGTAGGCTGACAGGCGTTGCAAAGGAAAACAAAGAATTAAAAGATGGGATAGAATGGTAGCGAAGATGAAAGCCAAATTCATACCCAGATATTACCAAATAAATATGTTTCAAAGAATGAAGATTTTGAGACAGAAAGGGATGACAATGAAGGAATACACTGAGGAGTTTTATAGACTTAACATCAGAGCAAGTCATCATGAGAGTGTTGATGAAAAGGTCACCATATATATGAATGGCCTGAGATATGAGATTCGGGATGAGATGAGCATGTTGACAATTAGAAATGTAGAATATGATTATTAGATTTCTCTGAAGGAAGAAGAGAAATTGGAATGAAATCAAGGTCAAAGGGGCAGAGGTAGAAGTCTGAGAAGAGGCAAATCAATTTCCAATGCTAGAGTACAGAAGCCCAAGGATGAAGAAAAGAAGCCTCATAATCACCCAGAAAGAGGAGGAAGTTCATAGGGAAGACAATATGTTGATAGGAACACTTTTCCTTGAGCAAGAGGAAGAGGAAAAGGCAGAGGAGGTGAAGTAACGTGTTTTTTCTATGGAAAGATCAAACCCAAATATTGGGAATGTCCATATAGAAAAAGAGATGGAGGAGGAGAAGCTCACATTTCAGAAGCGCAAAGGAGAAATGTTGAGGTAGAAGATGCAGAAGGCGGGAGATACTTAATGATGAGGAAAATTATCTTGAAGCCAGAGAAATAGGTGGAGAATCCATTCCAGTGGAATAGTTTATTCAGAACTGCTTGCAATACCAAAGATAGGGTATGCAAGGTGATAATGGATAGTGGAAACATAGATAATCTAGTATCCACAAAGATGGTGGAGAAGATGGAATTGGAGACAGTTGCACATCTCATTCCATATAACGTCTCATGGTTACAAAAAGGACATCAAGTAATAGTCACTAAAGAATCTTTAGTTGAATTTAAGATAGTGGGTTATAGATATGAGATCTTATGTGATGTAATTCCCATGGATGTTTGTCATCTTTTTTTGGGAAGGTCATGGAAATATGACATACATGTTGTTCATGATGGAGGAAAGAACACCTATACCTTGGAAAAGAATGGTAGGATGCATATGTTGCTTCCAATTGAAGACAAGAAGGTGAAATGAGAAGAAAGAAATAATATACTTCTCCTGAGTGGGAAGGAACTTCTAGATGAATTCAAGAAAGAAGAAGAAATGCAGTTTGTTGTGGTGAGAAAACCTAGAGTCATTTTGACCAATACCTCAATGGATGATCTACCTGAGGAAATTCAGGAACTGCTAGAGAATTTCACTGATATAGTGGTAGATGAATTACCTTGTTCATTTCCTCCCATAAGAAGTATAGACCATGACATTAACCTTATACCAAGAGCGATTTTACCAAACAAAGCAGCGTAAATATTGACGCCATAGGAGAATGAAGAGGCCAATGAGAAAGTCCAAGATTTGATGGACAAAGGGTTGATTAGAGAAAGCTTTAGTCCATGCGTTGTACCAAAAGTGTTAACTCCAAAGAATGGTGGATGGAGAATGTGTACAGACTCGAGGACTATAAAAAAAATCACCATCAGGTATAGATTTCCTTTACCCAAGATGGATTACTTGAGTGGGGCAAATATTTTTTTAAAAATTGATTTGAAAAGTAGATATCATCAGATTAGAATGAGGGAAGGTGATGAATGGAAGACAACATTCAAGATAAATTAAGGACTGTATGAATGGCTTGTCATGTTGTTTCATTTGACGAATGCACCAAGTACTTTTATGAGATTCTTGAACGAAGTCTTGAAATATTTCATTGGGAAGTTTTTAATTGTGTGTCTTGATTATATATTAATCTTCAGTAATATTGAGGAAGAACATTAGAGACATCTAACTCTAGTGATGAGGAGGTTCCAGCAACAGAAGTTGTTGATAAATATAAAGAAGTCATCTTTCATGAAAACAAAACTTTTTTATTTGGGTTTTGTGATATCTTCGAATGAGTTGAAGATGGATTCTAACACGGTAAAAGTGATCAAAGAATGGCCATTGCCAAGGAATATTTTTGAAGTCATAAGATTTCATGGACTAGCCAGTTTTTACAGGAAGTTCATCAGAAATTATAGTGGAATTTGTGCATCAATGATGGACACAGTCAAGAAAAGAAATAAATATTTTCATTGGATAGAGGAAGCAGAGAAAAGTTTCAATTTGTTGAAAAAAGGATAATTGAGCAGCCAGTTCTGGTTCTGCCAGATTTCAGTAAAACATTTCAAGTGAGATGTGACACAAGTGGATTTGAGATTGGAGCAACCTTAAGTCAAGAAAATAGACCAGTTGCATACTTCAGTGAGAAGTTGAACGATGCCAGAAGGATTTACTCCACATATGATAAGGAGTTTTATGCTGTCGTACAAGCACTGAATAAATGGAGGGACTACCTGGTTCCAAAAGAGTTCATTTTGTATAGCGACAACCCGTCCTTACAATTTATAACCAAATAGGAGAAATTGAACTAGAAATGTGAAAAATGGGTTGAATTTATGCAAAACATTACTTTTGTTATAAAGCATATTTCTGGGAATGCTAACAAGATTGTTGATGTGTTGATCAAGAAATTTTTGATTCTGCAGAAGTTTTGGTAGAAGACCTTAGGTTTTGATATCCTTAAGGAAATGTACAAAGATGATTCATATTTCAAGGATCCTTACGAAGCATGTGAGAATCATGTTCTAAGAGATAGAATCCAATGGATTGAATACTTGAATCAGGATGGACTTTTATTTAAAGGAAATTAGTTGTGTATCCCGAAGGGTTCTATGAGAGAAAAATGTTTTAAGGAAAAATATAGTGGGGAATTGGCTGGACATTTTGGCCATTACAAAACATTTTCCCAACTGAACAATCTGTATTATTGGCCAGGAATGAGGACGGATGTCAAAATTTTTGTCAACAAGTGTAGAATTTGTCAGCACATTAAGAGGAAAAGACATAATACAGGGTTGTATCAACCATTGCCAATACCAGAGAGGGCATGGGACATAGTAAGCATAGATTTTTTGTTTAGAATGTCGAGGACATAGAGAGGTTGTGATTCTGTATTCATGGTAGTCGACAGATTCTAAAAAATGGCACATTTCATTCCATGTTAGAAAACCAGTGATTCAACACACATTGAAAATCTATTTTGCAAAGAAGTTGTTCGACTCCATGGTTTACCCAAGAGTATTATTTCAGACAGAGATACCAAATTTGTTGGTCTTTTCTGGAGGAAACTATGGAAGAATCTAGGAACGAATCTATATTTTAGCTGAGCATATCACCCTTAGACAGATGGACAGACTAAGGTATTAAATCGAAGTTTGGGGGAATTTTTGAGGAGTTTAGTAGCTTAACGTCATAGTCAGTGGGATCAAATTTTTTCGCAAGCGGAATTTGCATATAATGACTCACCTAATAGGAGCAGAGAACAAATCCCATTCCAGATAATGTATGGAATGAAGCCAAGATAAGTATTTGAGTTGAGAGACTTATATCAAATTGAGTTCAAAAGTGTTGGATCAGAATATTTTACAGCAGATATGCAAGATCTCCACAGTAAGATTAAAGAGCGATTGCAGAATTCCAACCAGGAATACAAGTGCAGAGAGATCAACATAGGAGAGATATTCAATTCGAAGTGGGAGACTTAGTTTTAGCACACCTCAGAAAATAAATATTCCCAGGGGGAACGTATAATAAGCTAAAATTGAAAAAGAGAGGGTCCTGTAAGATTTTACGGAAATTTGAGGCAAATTCTTATGAGATAGAATTTCCAGATGGTGTGGGAATATCACCCATATTCAACATAGCATATATGTGTCCTTACAGACAAGATGAAGTAAGAGGATCAGAAAATCAGAAGGAAATTCAATGGGTCAAACAAATTCCTGTATCTGAAAAGATGCAGATGGAAAAGACCCTTGATCAGAGAGTTAATAAGAATACCTAGTGAAATACATATTTTGAATATTTGGTAAAGTGGAAGGGACACTCGATTGAAGATGCCAGTTGGGAAAATGAAGAAGATATCCAGAAACGTGGATAGATGGTGCAGGAGATCATCGACAGGAATCCATGAATTTTTCAGCCAGAGGAGTATGATGCAGGAGCATCACCAGCAAAGCAAGTGCGAGTGGAAGGACAACTGGAAATACATCGGTGGGAATTTTGAAGATATTTTGAATTTCAAAAGGATGCCATATTAATCTCATATCTGAAAAGACATATATACCTTTATTTTTTGGGGGATTATAACACAAATCTTGAGTGTTCGATCTCATCTATCATTTGTGAACAATTAATGTAATCAATGTAAAGTAGTTGTAGATATTTTAATTCGATAAGATAGCTTAGAGTTGTAGGAGGAAAAACTTGAGAAGACTCCCTCGTAGTTTTATTGTATTATCATTCATTCTCAATTTTAATTAAGTGGTAGAGAAATAGAGAGAATAAGAGAGTAAGAGAATAGAGAGGGGAACATAGAATGTAGAATTTGTATTAGCAGATAGTTTTTGTTGTAGAAAACCATGTACAAAGCCACTTGTATTAATATCAGAATGCTTTGATCCAATTTCATGGTGTTTTATGATTTCCTTTTTCATAGTTTTTATGAATTTGTTTCAATGTTGCATATGTATATGATTTCATGTTGAATGTATGAAGTCTGTGAGAGGGAGAGTATAAGTTTCAATCATTTCTCTTCCTGATAATTCCTTCAAGGAGTGTAGTGAAAGTTCACAAGTAGTGCGTTGACTGATTCTGAGTTTTATCTTGGAAAGCTCTTGGGAAAGATATCGTTGATCTCATACCAGTGGAAGTGCAAGTATAGCACAAAACCATGCAAGGTGTGCATAATCCAAGTTGAGTCTTATAATTTTCCAACCAAAGTGAGTGGTTGAAGAATTGTTGTCACAAGGAGTGTGCAGAGTTGGAAGATTTAAGATAATCATATATTATCGTGAAGGGTACAAGGAGTGCCTGCAGGATTCCCTACAATCCTTGAGTTTGCAGTAAGGATCAATATCAGGAAGGCTAGAGACTTCGAAGAGTTCGAATGAAATGTGGGGTCGAAGTTACCTCGTATAAGTCAAGATCATAAGAGTTGACACCAAGTTATTTGGCAAGGAATTATCGAGAGTCTGAATGGACGGTAGAAATTCTCGAAGGGAGAATTGCACATATATGTGGACCGTTAGATCCAATGGAGTTGTAGAAAGGTTAAAGGCAAGAGTATTTTAACATTTGCAAGCTTAGGAGAGATAACAACCATTAGATATGGAGTAACGAGAGCCATTGATTTGTGATTGGAATTTCGGCATTTATGGAGTTGGGAGCATGGAGGAAACTGCTACCCAGAAGTCGTGAGTCACAAAGTCATGACTTCGTGAAATAAGAATCTGAATTTTCATATTGTGGGAGGTTCAGGACTATTTATCTGTGGTAAAGAAGTCACGATTTCAGACTTCAGGAAAAGGGAGAAGAGTTGCATCGCAAAATAACGAGTCATGAAATCTCGATGTGCTCGGAGGTGAGGTCCCAAGATTTGGCTGGAGGTAATATGATGGATGCATAATGGAGGCTCTAGTGGACCGTTATCCCATTTAGAGGTTTCTAGAATTAGAGGAGTCGGGGTGACTCGCAGCGGGAATCCCGAAATCCTGAAATGTGAAATCGTGAAACGCAAATTCATGAAACCTAAAGAGCCATTTGGGTTAATTAAATGGTCACTCCAGTTGTCATGTGGAGTGGAGGTTGGTGCCCAATTCTTGTTCGTGGAGGCATAACTTCTAGAAGTACCTATGGTTTCATATGCATTGAAGGTTCTAGTGGGAACTAAAGAGCCATTTCGGCTCAGGTAAATACGAAGAGCCATAGACTGGGAGGTCAACATACCTTGGTGAGGTGGGGTTTTGCGTCAGTTAGATGAATTATCTCTGGTTCTATTGGGGCATGAAAAGTAAATGTGGAAGGTAAGAACCTATGCATCTATCATCATACTCTGGGTTATTCCTGATAGACTCTCATCCCACCTACACCAGATCATATAGAATGCATGGGTGAAAAATCATATAGGATGCATGAATATAGGTAGAGGATGAGGAAGATCCCTAAAAAATAATAATCATGTAGGTAGAGGAGGTCAATGAAAAAAGGATAAAGGTAGGAAAACATATATACAGGAGATTATTTGAAAGGAAGAAACATAATCTCGCAGAGTTGCAAAATTGGTGTCTCATGTGGGCACCGTCATCAGAATCCCAAGAGTAATTCCTCTTAGAGAGTAAAAGTCGAGCTAAGAAAAGAATCAGGGTGGAAAGAAGAACCTTTTTGTAGTATCATAACCAAAGTTTCAAAATATCAAAGAGGGATGTGGGGAAACAAGAGAGCCTACACTAGATTATTAAAGTCCAGTACTAGGAACAACCCTTGAGTTTCCTATTTTGGATCAAGGAACTACTACCAATCCTTCAACACTAGAGACAAGGAACCTATTTCACCTCATCAAGTACCTCCTGACTGTTGAATCTTAGAAGACTATTGGAGGCTATGGGAAAACATGGTTGATACAACCTCTACAATTGAATTCCTTATTGTCGATATGCATGGAGGTGCACCTATAAATAAAATTTCTTTATCATCCCTCCCTAATTTCTATGGGACCTCCACTGAAGATCCAAATTCCTTCTTGTTTGAATTTGATGTACTATGTCGAAACTATGACTATATCACTGATTTACATAAGTTAAAATTGTTTCATGCCACCCTGAAGGAAGTATACCTAAGATGGTTTATGGGTATTGGTGGTGGTACTATAACCTCTTGGGATGACATGAAGAAAACCTTCCTTCAAAAGTATCAAGAATACTACATATATTGAGATCTTAGGGAATAAATCTTCAAAACGACACAGAAAGAGGATGAGAACCTGGAGGATTACATAGGGAGGTTACAATATAATTTGTAGATATCCTCACACACCACCTTGGGTGCTGCTATCTTAAAAACAATATGGATCCATGAAATGCAAGATGAATGATTGGATATGTTAAATCTAATGGGAAAAGGGGATATCTCCAAGGAAAGTTATGAATAAATTTGTGATCTGTGCAAAAGATGTTCAAGGGGTATATCTAGGAGAAAAATAGGAATCAAGGATTTCCCCACCAAAGCCACAAAGTCATAAAATGCAGGAGTAACTCACGTAGATATTGGAAATTTGTTGGAAGAATTTAAAATTGACATCATTAGGATGTTATGTTCACAGTTGGATGTGTTTCAATTTGAACATAAAAATTTGGAGGATGAGAAGGAACTTGTCATTTTTTGTCTGAAATGTAGAACAAAACACTCTTCAAGGAAATTTCTAGTGAATTTTTTTAAAGTATGTATAATTTGCAATCAATATCATTGTACAGATTCATGTTGATCTTTACCTAGGATAAAATGGTTATATCAGGGAACCGATGAACAAACTGAACCAACTTACTTCCAAGATTCAAAGAAGCCATGGCAGGCACAGCCTGTAGGTATGAATCAACATCCTTCTAGATTTGTCAATACTTGGAATAGTCATTATAATCTTCAAAAACCATAAATTTTCAATTCTCACTGGAAAATCCCCCAACAATTTCAATATCCCTCACTGTGGGTACAGTGGTCGACCCAACTAGTTCAAAATTCCCCTTGGCCAATAAACTAGAGAAACCCTGCTTTCCTTGTACAATAATTTCCAGGACCCCAACCATAGTTTCCTTTACCATTAACACCACAATTTCCTATGCAACCATAATTACAACTTCCTATGAATTCACCAATAAATACCTCAATGAACGGTCATGTCATTTGACCTAAACTACATGTAAAAGCTAACCTGAATTCAAACAATAAGATGGTTCAACATGTTGAAACATCAACCTTCCCATCCTATAGCATTTCCCCCCTTGTATGTAATTATGTACACATTAGGTCTGGGAAGGTAATTCACTCATAAAACTCACCAATAATCTGTTAACATTTGAAGGAAAAATCCCTACCTCCTTAAGCATAGCAACATCATGAAAGAAATTATACACATGTTGTAACTTCAAGAGTAACAACAACATCACAAAAAGAGGTTGTTACAACACCAACTCTTACTCAAGTTTTTACTCCTCCATATTCATAAAGGATGGAAATAACTAAGATAACCCCACAACCTAAGATTAACCTATTGGGAGAACTCTAGAACCTGTGTGTTAAAATCATGTTGTTACAAGAAATAATGGATGTACCAATTTATGCCAAGAATATTCATGAGTTGTTCCTTAATGAATTTTGAAGGAAACCTAAAGACCCTCCCACTATCCATGTGTTGTGGAAACTATCTAATTCTATTTTGGTTAGGGACAAACCCCTCAAATATGATGACCATGGGAATCCAACAATCACTATTAAATCCAAGAGAAAACTCTTTCCAATACACTAATGGATCTACGGAATCCATTAATATAATGACTAAGGAAACCTGGGAAATGTTAGGATATGAAACCCTTAAACTAACCCCCATGTTCCTTAAATTGGTCGATCGGTCCACCATTTGATGAGAAGGGATCCTGAAGGGAATTATGATTCTTGTGGACACTTGGGAATATCCAGCAGACTTCCTAGTCCTATGGAAAAAATATGTAACATCCCGCTCTGGTGCACTGAGAAAACTTATTCTTGAGGACACTTGCTCGCAAGTGATCATGACTTTTATGATATTAAAACAATTATCCTTGATTGTGATGCATTATGATAGATGACATGATGTTTTACTACTTTGACGTAGATAGGTGCTATTGACTCAGTTTTATTGAGTGTGTAGGGTTTTGGACCTTGAGGATGCAGAGGCATCGGTGGAACCCCTTGGACTCCGGATTGAGTTAGGGAGTGTGCTATTTGGGTTGATTTATTTACCGTGATATTTCATTGATTTGATGATATGATGTTGACATGTTCTAACACGATTGTTGATGATGCATGCTGACAATAACTTTCCAACTAGACTCACATATGGAGGAAGGGGGTCACACACGATTTCCAGAGAGGTTGAGGGAGAGGTGTGGACAACAACCCTGCCACAGCCTACTAGCGCTCCCGCCGTGGCTCGAACTATAGGTTAACGATTACCTATTTCGAGAGGATCCACGATGTCATGAGGGAAGAATACGACAGTCAATCACGATGATTCTAAGGGGTGCGCAATAAGGCGGGGGCCTTATTCCGTAGAGCCCTTAGTCTCCCACAAGTTCACCTGGCGGATTTTTGACTCCAGGGGTTATAGATGTCTACCAATCAATCAAGTTGGCGAGTGGCACCCTTGGAGCACGTGGTGCATCCTGAAGGGCACGTGGTGCATCCTGAAGGGCATGTCGTGCGAAAGAAAAACAA
>SNQJ01S0019600.1:141676-152919 GCA_010110895.2 Picea sitchensis
TGGAAGAATCATGTAATGTAATGCTTCATGTTAAATGCTACGGTAATGATTTCTTTTTATTATTAATTCATTGGCATGGTTATGGTAATATAAATGTAATGCTGATTTATTTTATGGTAAAGTTATTGTAACTTCATTGCATTGGTACCATACAAGGAGTAATGTGATTGGTGATTGAGGTTTTAGTTGCAAGGTTATTATAACATAAGATGTGAGGTTGTTAAGATAATGTTATTGCAATTTTATGGTATATGTAACATATAGGATGTATTGAGATTGTTAATTAATTTCAGGGTTAGTACTATAATTGGAATTGTCCAAACTCATAGTTGTTTGATATCAGACTCTTCGATTTGATAAAGCTAGTTGCTCTGTATGTAAGTCTGTGTGTGTGAAGAATCCAGTGCCATATCAAGAGTCTCGGGCCCTTTAAAGGCAGGGTTTCCACTCTTGTGACACACCTCTAAGGTCGTATCAGTAGTCTCGGGCTCTTTAAAGGCAGAGTTCCCACCATTGTGACCTCCTAACAGAGATTACTAGTTTCTGCTTGAGCAGTCAGCCAGGAGCCTATCTGACATTCTCTCTCTCCAGAGCAGAGAAATAAGATTAAACGCCCTGCTTTCCTGTGCAGAAATAGTAAAATCTACTATTATGGATTCTTCCATCTGTGTTCGTACTGTACATAACACAATATGTCATTTAATGCTTGCAGTTACTTGTTGTGTGCCTTATGTCTATGGTCGTTTAATGTTTGCAGTTACTGTTGTGTGCCTTATGTCTATGGTCGTTTAATTCTTGCAGTTACTTGTTGTGCACCTTATGTCTTCTTGTTGTGATCATGGTGGTTGCATCTTGTTAGTCGTCGGGTGGCGCGTAGATTCAAGTGTGTATGTTCCTTTATACACACGCGCACACACCTTAAAAAAAAAAAAACAATTTGCACCTGTTAAAGAGTTGTTGTCATAAAGAGAAGGATGTTACAAAATATCACCTTGAAGGCCACCCTTTGATTTTTGTATGACCATGGCTAGCCACGACCGATGCTTATATTAGATGCAAAAAAGGGAATATGACAATTTACCATGGGGATTCCACGAAAAATATGGTCCTTTACCCACTATCAAAGCCTAACATAGCATGTGAAAATCCTTTGTGGGATTAGTTTGAGCTCAAAGACAAAAATTTCCATCTTTCTTTAACAATTGAAAAATACCTGTCTTTTAAAACGAAAAAAGAGGATGATGTTATCAACGCATTTATCAGTAATCCCTCCTTTTTTCCCCAATATGTGTATGATCTAATATAAACTGTAGTAAATAAAAATGAACCTGATATTTTTATACCAAATATGGAAGAAGAAGAAGAAGGTGTACCAACAATAGTGATTCATTATAGCACCTGAGTTGAAATTTAGCTAAGGAAAATGGTAAACATTAATATGAACCCGACCCCTTCATAGATTCACAACTTGTCACAATTCCTGAAAGAAGAAAAATAAGCCTTTGCATTAGATTATAGAGATATGAAGGGTTTAAACTCTGAAATTTGTACCCATAATATTTATATTAAAAAATACGACATTCCCACCTGAAAACCTCAAAGGAGGATGAACCCCAACCTAAGGGACATTGTTAAACAAGAACTACAGAAACTGTTGGATGTTATTTTTATTTATCCGATATTTGATAGTGGATGGGTGTCACCTCTAGTTATTGTCCCAAATAAAAATGACAAAAGGAGGATCTATGTGGATTGTCAAGAATTAAATAAATATATGCAAAAACACCATTTCCCCTTGCCATTTATCAACGAATTCCTAGACACACTCTCAAGGAAGAAGCATTTTTATTTCCTTGATGGATTCAACAGGTATAATCAAATTAAGATTTCTCCCAAATACTATGATAAGATGAATTTCACCTTCCCTTGGGGCAGATTTTCATACTGTGTCCTTCCTTTTGGAATTTTTAATGCACCTGCAACTTTCCAGTGGGCAATGTTAGGTATTTTTTCTTATCTAGTTAATGATAGTGTTGAAATATATATGGATGGTTTTACTCCATATGGAACTGAGTTTTAAGAGGCACTATGTAATATAAAAAATGCATTCCAATGATGTAAGCAGAGTAATCTCTCTCTAAGTGCAGAAAATTACCACATGATGATGACATAAGGAGTGGTCTTCGGAAATTGTCCCTCTGTTACTAGGATTCATGTCAATCCAACAAAAAATCAGGTAATCTTGAGTATGGCACCTCCAAAAACACAGAAAGAGATACACATATTTTTGGTAAAATTGGATAATATCATTGTTTCATTGAAAATTATTCTGAAATTGCGTCCCCTATGTTTGCATTTCTTATGAAGGATGCATAATTATCATAGAATAACAATTTTCAATCTGCTTTTGAAAAATTAAAAACACTAGTGTGTACAACTCCTATTTTACATGGACTAGATTGGGAAATCCCCTTTCACATATCCTCGGACACTTATGAAACTATTTTTAGATCTACACTAGGATAAGAGGAGGACACGAAGCCTTATACCATTTACTACGCCAATAAAAACTTAGCACCAATGGAACTAAATTACATGGTAACTAAAAAAGAGTTTCGTGGTGTTTTGTTTGCAATTAATAAATTATGACACTACATAACTGGATATCATGTCTTGATACATACAGATCACTCAGCTACCAAGTATTTAGCTAATAAACCCATTACAAGTGCACAATTTATTATATGGTTATTATTAATGAAATAATTTTGCATTACCATTATTTATAAAACTGGGAAAGACAATGTGGTATGAGATTTGTTATCTTTACTTATTGAAAATACTGACAACTCTCCTATAGAAGATACCTTTTTGGACGAAAATTTCTTCGCAGTGTCTTCTCATACACCATCGTACACAGACATTGCTAATTACCTTGTTGCAAGGACACCGCCACACCATGTCTCCCATAGGTAAAGAAGAAATATCATCCAACAAAGTAAAATATTTTCATGGATAGATGGATACCTATTTTACACAGGAGTAGATCAAATAATTTGAATATGTATAAGACATGATGAAATTTAGGACATTCTCAAGGCCTGCCACGATGGCCCCTGTGGAGGGAATTTTTCATACAAAAGAATAGGCCATAAAGCATTGTGTATGGGTTATTATTGTCCCACTATATTATAGCTTCCAAAGGATGGGTCAACCCATTCATTATGATGAGATTTCATTAGAAACACAACTGGTAATAGAACCCTTCTAGAAATTGGCTCTCGATATTTTGGGCCCGATCAATCCCTCATCACAACAAAAATCTTATATCCTAGTATGCACTGACTACATAAAATAGTGGGTAGAGGCAAGGGATCTCTCAAAAGATACAAAGAAAGTTGGTATGAAATTCTTGTTTGAATAAATATTTGTCCAGTATGGGGTGCCAGGGAGATAGTTATTTACAGAGGAGAAAAGTTCATAGGAAACAAGATTAAGTCACTTCTCAAGAAATACAGGATTCGACATCGAGTCACTTCTCCTTATCAGCTGCAAGAAAATGGAAAGTGTTTAGTAAAAGGTATCGAACAGCTTACTCAATCATTTTCAGATATTTATTGGCTATTAAAATATATGTAATATCCCCAAAAATATTAGAATATTAAATTCTAAGTGTACTTTGGAATAAATTTCCATTTTTGGAAAATTCAGATTTGGAAATTATTTACCATTTATGGAAAATACGAATTTGGAATTTTATTATTGTAATAAATTAATTATGATTATTGGGAAAATATTTCACTTTCCCAACTAACTTCTTGATTGTGACACATGTGAAAGACACACTTTTTATAAATTAAATGTTGGAAGACAAATAGAACAACCAG
Organism: Picea sitchensis; assembly: GCA_010110895.2. Lineage (NCBI taxonomy): Eukaryota > Viridiplantae > Streptophyta > Pinopsida > Pinales > Pinaceae > Picea > Picea sitchensis. The sequence goes on from SNQJ01S0019600.1 coordinate 145,564, forward strand.
GTTAAAAATAGTTGACCATGACTCCATGAGTGGGGAACAGATTTGAGCTGTCTCAAGGCTTATTTTTACAAGCGGAAAATGTGGGATTTGGCCACTAGCAGCCCCTAAAAATAAGGGAATTGTAAATTTGTGAATTTCCAAAGGATGGAAGGAAATACCTAGGCACAAGATGCATACAAATACAACATATGAAGGAGGCAGGACACATATACACATAGTGTAAGTTATGATTTATACAGTGTTAAAATAAACACACAAAGCACAATCATGAATCCCGATAGAGGGTAAATGATGATTTTATATACACAAAGCATAAGTTATGATTTTGTACAGTGTTAAAATAAAAAAACAGAACACAATTATGAAGCCACACATAGGGTAAACAATGTTTTGTATACACAGAGTGTAAGTTATGATTTACACAGTATAGTATAAATTACATAGAGTGTAAATCTATAATTCCTACCAAGGATTAAGACCATTGTCTATAATCACATAGGGTGCATTTATGAATACCCTTTGGAGTAACGCATTGCATGCATAGAGAATGAATTACGAGTTATAGAACCCTTTACATAGTTTCAAATCATGATTGTGTAAACGAGGATCGAACCCGATGATCGGTCAACCCTTTTCGTAAATGATGCAACTCTAACAAAAGAAAGTTAAGTGGCCACGGAAAAGCCCACAAAAGTAAACGTTTGTAAACTAAAGGACATAGACAAAGTACAAGTAACGCTCTACCATTTTTTCTATATAAAACACAAAGAGAAAATTACAAACAAAGGATCGATTTTATGGTACTTATTTATATATATGTCTTTTCCCTATAAAAACACATAAGGTTAATTATGAAACATAGGGTTAAAAATAGCCCGATACGTATTCATTGTACAAACAACGAATGTAAATTACAAACAAAGGTTTGATTTTTCCGTATAGATATTGTTGTATGGAGCCCATACAATAACTCACAAGCATAGGGTTAACTATTTCCATAAGCACATAGTGAGATTTACAAATGTCCATATAATGCTAACATAATTAATTGTGAATTACATAGTGTTAACATATCTCACACAGAGTATAGATTACAAGACTTCCATAGAGTAACTGAGGTATTTCACACAGAAAATAAACAAGTTTAAATTTGTTAACTATGTTACAATAGTGGATACAAGAAAAACATGAAAGTAACATCGAAGTTTAACTATCAAAATGATTTTGACCACAAAAGAACCGTAAGAAATGAAGACTATATGAGCATCAACCAACCCAAGAAATACTCTAACTCCAGTCCCGAGAACTTTAAACCTAGAGGAGCCCTGGAAGGAAACACTTATAGAGGCGAAATGCTAATACATTGCTAACCCTCACTAAACAAAGTTTTATTCATGAGTTACAAAGTAATGAAACAATGAATCTCTTGCTTATTGTGTGTAGAAGAAGAACTAGAGATGCATTGCATTCTGTTAGAAAAACAAGATCGTGGAGCAATAAAATAAAATAAATGTGGAAATAAAACAAAGAAGATACACAATACAATAGAGACACAGATATACATGGTTCACCTAGTGTGGGCTACATCCACAAGAGAAATTTCCAGGTCCTTCATTTATTATTATCCTGCAAATGAAAGGATACAACCTATAACAAACCTGTTGTAACTTCCTCTTCATTCTCTCGCAATATCCTATCTCAGAATACAATATTCACTATCATCCTTAGCCGCAATATGTTTTCCTCATAAAAGAGGGTTACCTTCTAGGGAAAAAAACCCTAACATAATTTCTACCATTAGATCTATGACCTTATAATGAACAGTCCAGATTTACAATGAAATTACAATATACATTTACAAGGAAATTTTTCCTTCGGGGGCTTTCCCCCGAAAACCCACTGGGATCCCGCTTGCCCCTAGAACCCATAGAGGGGGTAACCCCCCTTTTCACTTCCCTGCATGGAAGAGTGTACATTATACTAGGTGTAAAGTCTTCATAGGTTATAAACACGGCTGAAAACAAAGACTTCTAAATCTGGAAGATAATCAGACTCCACAACCAACAATCTCCCACTTGGATAATGATCTCAACAACTCCACCATTGTTCTATCTGTTGGACTATGAACCTTCTTGGACCTGGAAAATTTCTCATCTTCACCTTCATGCTTGAAGACCAAATGAAACTAATTAATAACTCAGTTTCTCCCTAGGTGCTCCCTTTGTTAACATGTCTACAGGATTCTAGCTAGTGTGTATCTTTTCCAACTTCAAATGTCCATATTCCAAGATGGATCATATGAAATGGTACCTCAGATGTATATTCTTAGTATTCAAATGGAAGGATGAGTTCTTTGCAAGATGAATGGAACTCTCACTCTCAAAGTACAACCTTTTATTCTCCTACTTCTTTCCCAATTCCTTCATAAACCTCTGTAGTAAAATCATTTCTTTACTAACCTCTGTAGGAGAAACATACTCTGTTTTTGTTGTTGAAAGTGCAAAAACCTTTTGTAGTTTTGAAATCTAACTTACTATTGTTCCACCTATAGTAAAAACATACCCTGTGGTGCTCCTCCTGCTATCTTTGTCACCTGCCATATCTAAATCAACATATCCATGTAGAATAGTTTCTGAACCTCCAAAACATAATGCATGAGTAGCAGTACCTCTCAAATACCTGAGAATCCACTTTACTAGGTCCCAATGTTCTTTACATAGATTGTTCATATACCTACTCACAACTCCCACTACATGTGCAATATCTGGTCTTGTACAAACCCTCACATACATCAAGCTGCCAATTGTTGATGAATAAGGGACCCTAGACATGTATTCTATCTACTCATGTGTCTTGGGACACATTTCCTTAGTTAATTTTAAATGTCTAGCCAAAGGTGTACTAATTGGTTTTCCATTCTTCATTCTGAACCTTTCTAACACCTTCTCTATGTACTCACCCTGAGACAATGTCAGTTTGCAATTTTTCTTGTCTCTTGTTATTCTCTTACCAAGGATTTTCTTTGCAGCACCCAAATCCTTCATAGAAAATGAATTATTTAATTTCTTTTTGAGCACATTTATATATTTCATATTAGACACTGCAACAAGCATGTAATCTACATATAATAGCAAGATAATATAGCTTCCATTTTCTAGATTTTTAAAATAAACATAGTGATTAGAATGACATCTACTATAACCCTATTCTGTCATAAACCTGTAAAACTTCAAATACCACTACCTTGCAGCTTGATTTAGGCCATACAATATCTTCTTCAACCTACATACCAAATTCTCCTTCCCTTTGACCTCATACCCCTATGGTTGTTGCATATAAATCTCTTCCTCCAAATCCCCATGGAGAAAAGTTGTTTTTACATCTAACTATTCAAGATGGAAATAGTATACTTCCACGAGACTCAAAATAGTCCTAATTGAAGTCATTTTAACAACAAGAGAAAACATTTCATCAAAATATATACCTTTCTTTTGTGCAAACCCCTTTACAACAAGTCTAACCTTGTACCACTTTTCTCCTCCATATTCTTCCTTCAACTTGTAAACCCATTTATTCTTCAATTATCTTTTTCTTGAAGGCAACTGAACCAAGTCCCAAGTCTGGTTTTTTACCAAGGAATCAATTTCCTCCTTCATGCCTTGCTCCCACTTCTTTTTGGTGTTTACCTGCATTGCCTCTTCATAACATTATGGTTCACCAAAATCAGTCAACAATAAATAATACAATGAAGGAGAGTATCATTCAGGGGGTATACTTAACCTGGTATATATTCTAAGTACACTTGCATGAGTTTGAGGTACCTATTACTCCCATTGTTGTACATTTTGATTTTCCGGTTTCTTTGGAATTTCTTTTTGAGTGATCTCATCAAGCACTGTGTATTCTGGCTTTTCTTTTTCCTATTTCTTTCCCTGCAACTAATCTTTATACATGAACTTATCATTGAATATGAAATATCTACTCCTAATGATTTTTTTATTTTCATAATCCCATAAGAGATAACCAAAATCATTAACACTATATCCAATAAAGGTACACTTCTTGGATTTTCCCTCAAGCTTTGTTCTATTTTCTTTATCAATATGGACAAATGCTTCACAACCGAATGTCTTCAAAAAATAATAGTTTACCTATTTTTCTTTCCATACCTCCTCTGAAATTCTACCATCCAAAGAGCTTGAAGGTCCTTTGTTTATTAAGTAAATAGAAGTATCTACAACATCTTCCCAAAAATGTAAGGGAAAACCATCATGCAATCTCGTACTCCTTGTACACTCCATGATTGTCATGTCCATCCTTTCTAACACACCATTTTCTTGTGGTGTTCTTGGAACTGTATTCTCTCTACGAATCCCATGGTATGAAAAATAATCATCAAAATCTTTGCTGCAATATTCACCTCCATTATCTAATCTGACACACTTCAAATTTTTTCTTCTCTCATTCTCAACCAAATCTTTCCAGTTCTTAAAACTATCAAAAACATCAATTTTTTGTCGAATGCAATAAACCCAAGTTTTTCTAGTTGCATCATCAATAAAAGTAACATAGTAACGAAAGAAACCAAGATATGATACTTGATATGGTCCCCATACATCTGTATGCACAAGCTCTAACCTTTCATTCTTCTTTTATTTTCTGACTTTGAGAAATATGACTCTCTTATGTTTTCCATAAACACAATGCTCACAGAAGTCCAAATCAATTTGTTTAAGATCTGGCAACAAATTTATTTTGTGAAGTATCTGTATCCCCTTCTCACTCATTTGTCCAAGCCTATGATTCCACAATGTTGTATCCACTCTTGTATAATATAAAGAGATAGAAGAGTCATTACTACTAGCACATAAACACAATGTACCTACCTTCTCTCCTTTTGCTATCATGAATGATCCTTTGATGACCTTCCACGTATTATCTGTAAATATGGATATACAACCTTCACTTGTCAACTATCCTATTGAAATTAGATTTTCCCTTAGATCTGGAACATGTCTTACCTCTTTCAACAACCATTGGTTTCCATTGCTTTGATTTATTTTTACCTTTCCCATTCCAACAATTGTGCATGGTGCATCATCACCCAAATGAACATGTCCAAAATAACCTTGAACATAATCCAGAAAATGTTTCCTATGGGGTGTGGCATGAAATCAAGCCCATGAATCTACCACCCAAGAATCAGAAATATTATCTACAGAAGGAATCAAAGCATCTTGTAACATAGCACCTGTTACATTTTCTTCCTAATTTCTTTCATGTTTTCCATCTCTTTGTTTATTTGCAGCTCTGCAGTCTTTCTTCATATGTACTTTCTTCCCACAATTTCAACACTCTATCTTTCCAAGTCTGTATTTGGATCTTCCCTTCATAGAATTCTTGCAGTTCCCTGAGCCCTTTCCTCTATCCTTTTGTCTTCTCCTGTTCTCCATGTTCAATGCATTACCTGATGTCTCACTTGCGATTCTCCGTCGCATTTCCTCACTAAGGATAACACCAACAACATCATCAAATTTTAAAGTATTTGAGCCAAAGACAGAGTTACTGGAAATCAAAACAAGATTAGAAGAGCCCTGACCTCATCATCAAAGTCCACTTTTACAGAACTTAGTTGATTAGTAACTGTATTAAATTCATTTAAATTATTTGCAAGAGACCTACCTTCTGACATCTTCATATTAAATAATATCTTCATTAGAAATACCTTATTGGACATAGAAGGTTTTTCATACAATTTAGCCAATGCATCCATCAAACCCTTCATTGTCTTTTCTTTCAAAATATTGAAATCCATTGATGCTGCCAGGTTCAGTTGTATCGTTCCTAGAGCCTTTTTGTCAAGAACTTTCCATTCTTTGTCCTTCATAGTATTTGAATTATTTGTTATTCCTCCTAATGGTAGGAATAGGTCCTTTTTATATAAATGATCTTCCATCTTCATCTTCCATAATTGGTAGTTTTGGCCATTAAATGTTTTGACCCTAAACTTTCCATCTTTCGACATTGCTCCCACTCAAACCAGGAACCCTCTTTTCCTGCGAGTTACCTTTCACTCTGATACCAATTGTTAGAAAAACAAGATTGAATATAAATAAAATAAAACAAATGTGGAAATAAAACACAAAAGATACACAATACAATAGAGACACAAATATGCGTGGTTCACCCAGTGTGGCGTACATCCACCAGAGAAATTGTCAGGTCCTTCCTTTATTATTATCCAGCAAATGAAAGGATACAACCTACAACAAACCCACTGTAACTTCCTCTTTGTTCTCTCACAATATCCTATCTCAGAATAAAATATTCTCTATCATCCTTAGCTGCAATACATTTCCCTCATAAAAGAGGGTCACCTTCTAGGTCAAAAACCCTAACATAATTTATACTGTTAGATCTGCAAACTTATAATGAACAGTCCAAATTTACAATGAAATTACAATATACATTTGCAAGGAAATTTTTCCTTCGGGGGCTCACTTACCCCCAGACCCCGTAGAGGGGGTAACCCCCCTTTCTACTTCCCCACGTGGAAGAGTGTACATTCTTGTGGGGTGTAAAGTCTTCATGGAGTATAAACATGGTTGAAAACAAAGACCTATGAATTTGGAATGTAATTAGGCTCCACAACCAACACCTCCTCCCTTTGAGGTTACCAGAGTCGAGTTCCCATGTCATGGACCATGAAGAGAAAGGGAAAGGTTAGCATACATAACAAAGGGAATTTTCACACAGAGACAATCATTACAATGAGAAAAGGGAAAGAAATGGACAGTTGTTACCATGGGTCTCATTAGAGGAGTAATATGGTAGGTATGCACCAATACCTCTTCCATGTGAAACCATGGAGATGGAAATTCTACATTGGACATGGTGACCAAAGTGTCAAGTCTAGGAGGTACAGTTCAGGTCTCCATTAATGCATTATCCAGGGGTTAAATTCCTATGGAATCCGGACTCACATTCTCCATTAAACAAATTCAAACCAATTTCTTTCTAAGTCGTGTTGCCAGTCATTTAGGGTTACGAACTGTGTAGGTGAAATGGCATATTCTCGCCACTCTAAGCTAAGGGCACACTTCGTTATGGTTCCCAACATGTTAAGACTTATGATTAATGACAAGTATATCATTGGGGAATGTTGTTGGCGTTATGTTAACCTTGTAGCAATATGTGTGTTAAACGATGACTACATCATTAGGCTAAAGTCTTGTCATGATAATATCTTGTATATTAAATGATATGCAATACTATGGATATGTTTATTGTTATATATATTAAAAAATATATTTATGTTTTGGATAACGCTTAGTATATAGTATCCATGAGGTAGAC
>SNQJ01S0019600.1:198347-215239 GCA_010110895.2 Picea sitchensis
TATTTCTCGAGGAAACCCATACAGGGTAAAAACCTCTTTTTCTTTATATGATAAGTAATAGTTACATTCTTTACATTATCATACATATGAGCACCAACTCATAATTAGGCTACAACCTCAATTTTGCAAGTTGCTACTTGCTGAGAGCACCAACTCTCTCTTTTCTCTAGCGCCCACTAGAAGGAAGCACCAACTCCCTAGTTTCTCTAGAACCAACTAGAAGGAAGCATCAACTCCTTGGTTTCTCTAGCACCAACTAGAAGGAAGCACCAACTCCCTGGTTTCTCTAGCACCAACTAGAAGGAAGCACCAACTCCCTGAGTGTTTCCGGTACCAACTGGATGGAAGCACCAACTTCCAATCATACAGGAACCAACTTGTATAACAGAGAACGAGAGTTCTCCCTTGCACCACCTTGCCACCCTGGTTTCTCTGGCTACAACCAAATGGAAGCTACAACTCCCTATGTTCAAGCACCCACTTGAACCTATGAGGACAATAGTCCTCCCTAGCACCTCCCTTCCACCCTAAAATATAAATCTTTGCTACTGAAAATTATTACAGTGATATAATGTTCAACAGTGGCTTACCAGACTCATCACTGTTCTGCTACATTTCGTTTCTCTATCTGACTCACTACCTTCCTCCACACATGACTTGCACTGTCTATTCTTCATCTTTTTATGCTTTGTGCACCATGTCCATTTACTGCACAGTTCCTCTTCTGTGAAATTCAGCTGCTGCACTCTCCTCCTTATTCACACATGAATCACCTTCAACAACCACAACCACAACAACTCCAACAACAAACCCATGTCTTCTCTGTACCGTGTACTTATAGCTTCTATGCTACTTGTGCATGCAATGCATGCAATCCCTCTGCATCCTCACACTGCACCGATATCTTCCACCCCTTGAGTGCTCTACCTGATCATCGTAACTCTTTAGCTTCTCTGGTGGTTCCCACCACACGTCCAACATCATTGGGTGTTATGTTGAGATTCCTCAGCCTCTCTCTGAGTCGAGACTCTTTGTCTTCTCTGTCATAGTCGAGCTTATCCTTTATGTTTCAGTTATAGACTTCAATGCTCATCCATCTGTCAATCCCCTCTAAGAATAGTCTTCATTCACTAGAAGAAGCCTGGAGACTCTTCAACTCCTCTGGTGATCACACCGAAGTCTCTTTGAATCTTTTGGCAGAAACCATCAATGGTTTCTAGCAGTTACACTATGAGGAGAAACATTAGCCCTACGATCGTGCTCAAATTCACCTGCACCGTTGGATTGGCTCCATGGGATCTTGCATTCATTTCGACATTTTGGCATTCGACAATTCAACATTCATGTGACCATGTGTGTCGACACTCCTAGTCGCGATCCCCCAAAAGGAGCTTGGTTGCTCTAGCTCTTTCCTCCATCTCTTGCCGATGTGACCAAGGGCTGTGACCATATCCTTATTCAACAACTGCAATTGGTAATTTCGCATTTCGGCATTTCGGGACTCCTGTGGTTATGTTTATTGCCTCTCCAAGTCGTTATTTGTGAAACTCCAAAATGGAGTCGGATCAATGGTCCAGATCACACCTTGATATGACGGCTACAGTTAAATCGTGATTTCGCATATTGCGATTTCAACATTCCTGTGGTGAATGTTCTTTTACATCTCCAACTCCCGATCCGCGAAAATCCAAAATGGAGTCGGATCGACGGTCCAAATCAACCTTGGATCTGACGACTCAGATCATTTCACGATTTTTCATTTCACGATTTTGGCATTCCTGTGGTATTGTTTCTTGCCTCTCCAAGTCGTGATTCATGAAACCCAGAAATGGCGTGGGATCAACGGTCCGGATCAACACTTTATTTGATGGCTTAGATCATTTTGCAATTTTGCATTTCATGATTTAGGCATTCTTGATGTTCAGTGTTCTTGTCACTTCAAAGTCCCGATCCGCAAAACTCTGAAATGGAGTCTTTGACATGCTCTGATCTTTTTCCATGCGTCCCTATTGGATCAACGGTCAAGATTTTATCGAGACTTCGCAACTCCACAAGCCTTCATTACGCCTAATCAACAATCCATATTTTGCCTCGATCTAATGGTTGAGATTATTTCACGATTTTGCATATCGTGAGTTTGAGAGGTGAAAGGATGGAGAATTTCATACCTTTGACTTTCCGGTCGGCGAAATGTTCATCTGTGTCCACGTGTCCTACCTGAAGATGAAGGATCCTCCTTCTTTCGGGATTTTGTGAGCCCACTACTCCTTGCACTTTTAAAGATCATGCAGATTCTCCTGGATCCTATGATGGTTGGTGCTCATGCTTGGATGTAATGCCCAAGATCTATCCTCCATATCTTCATGCTCTTCTTGTCTACATTGATATCTGACAACCATCGGGAATTCTGAATTGTTGATCCAACGATCATTGTTGCTTCTCCTCCCCCATTATCACTGCACTACTAATCGTGTTGATCTTTGCCATCACTATTCTTGCCAACAATACTCTACACTATCTCTTCTGAACTTATCAAGCTTTCTCTGCAGCATATTCCCAAAATAATTATGGTGCTCGTGTATTACATTATTCCTATACTTAAGCCATCTTTGTTGTTGTACTTTCCATCAATGACAAGCATATGCTACCTGTTAAACATTTACCAACAAGTTGAACTTTTACTGAAGGACTGCATTGTCATGATGAAGGTGTGCATATATTGTCTTCCTCTCTTCCAACTGTTGGAGAATCTCATAATTTTCTTTTTGTAGCTTCTCTATGGTTGGGATAGAATCGGTGATCTCTGAGGAAGGCTTAGATCCTTTGAGGGATGTGAACAATCTATCAGTTTTAGGATCTAGATTGGGCATGGGTGAAGTAGGAGTGATGGGAGATCAGTAAGGTGAGGTAGGTTCTAATTTTGTTTTCCTTGGTGGCTCTAATCCATCTGTAAAGACTTCCCTTAGTTTCTTATGAGGGCTCTCAAGGTCGGAGGATACTTGGATCGGATCCAAAGTAGGTGGAGGTTTTGCATAAGGTTTGATTCTTGTGTTCTGGGTACTCTTCCAAAAGGGTCCTTTACCAAATTGATTGGCTCCCCTCTTGTTTGTAGGAATGATGGGAAAGTCTTGCTGCATTACTTCTTGGAACTTTTTAGGTGTAGTATCAAGAAAGAGTGAAGACATTGGGGGTCAACAATAGGCTTCTTTTGGTCTTTGCTCTTGGTCTTTTTACCCGATGAAGAAGTAGAGATATCAACAAGATTTTGGTATTGTTTCGGCAAAGAGAGGGTTTGTGCAAGGGAGTTTGGAGTTCTTGGAGAGAGAGGCTTGGATGCAGAGATAGTTTTTAGGCTAAGTAGCTTTTTGTTGGTCTTAACTGTCAAGTGAGGGTTTGCAAATTGGTAGATAAAGGCATCCCAATTTTGCCCATGTTTCTCTAACTCGGATAGAAAAAGGAGCTTGATCAAGACATGGTGGAAGAGACTGTTGTGGGGATTAGTCACATTTTTCCTCACTTGAGAGAACATCTTCTCCAATATTTTGAGAAAATAGAAGGGGAAGTTTAAGGGTTTGTTGAACAAAAAATGAGCCAGCAATCTAAAATGACAAGATTTGAAAGTAGAGTATCTACCTTCACATGTAATTAACCTTGTGATGATGATGACGGGATTGAACAATTCTGCCTTTATCCACTCTTTAGCATATCCTTTTTCTCCTTAAATGCTCTCGAATTCAGGTTTAAACACCCTGTTGTAACTTGAGTGCGGCAATTGGTGGTTTTTGAACCATCTATATCCCATTCTTGGGAGCTTTGTTGCAACAACAATGAACTCTTCTGTGAATTCAAAAGTGAGAGACCCTACATGTGGTGTATTACCATCAAAACCAACTGCAAATTTCATAGAGAGGTCATCATCGTGGCCCTACAAGCTAGAAAAAAATGCCCCCCATCCTGTGTGCAAAACCACTTCCCTGCACTGTGTAAATTTGGGAATGGAAAACAAGTCTGCATAGGAGGAGGGTTCATATCTCTTGGGCATTGTGATAGAGGTGAATTTAACCAAGAAAGGGTGTGAACAGGCAAAGAGATGGCACGAATTGGGCACGGTCTGAGTGCGATTTGAACAGGGGACGAATTGGCAGAGGTTGGGCACGATTCCTTAATGCAGGGAAGAGAAAATGGCAAGGGAAAGTGAGATAATAGAGTGCCCAACCTGATTTTGGATGCTCTTATGGTGGAGTACGTTTCCCACATGTGCACGTGAGCTGCCATGTGTGGGAAATTCGAATTTGATGGAAATTTTTGGGGCAATGTAGTAGTGCATGGTTAGATCAATGTCCAAGTCTGTTGACTTGGACATTTTATCATAAACATATGAAGAATCTTTAATCAATGCTTGAAACCAATTCAATTGAATGATTGAGTTCTGGTTACCTGGAATATAGGACAGTTACTAGTGTGTATGGCACTTCATTCGACACTTCAAACGACCTCTCATACGACACCTCATCCGATACCTCATACGGTACTTCATCCGGTACTTCTATGTTAAGTGCATTTTCACCTCTTATAATGGATAGCCTGCAAATTTAAAGTGTTTTTGAAAACCACGGTGGTTAATGAGAAGAGGCAGAATGCTCCATGCTCACCTAATATTCTTGTATATGACATGTAATGTCAAAAACCTATAATGAACGGGTTATAGAAAGCATAAAATGTATTGTCAAACCTATGACATGCAGCTTGTAATGAACAATAAACCGATAAAGAGTGTTCTGTTAAGTATGTGTTCAGTAATTTATAGCACGCAGGAGTTTAAGCATTTCAAAAATAACATGATTATCAATGTAATAACTTGTATCATAGAAATAATATAAAAATTATTGCAAAGATTTATTTATATAGGAAATGATCATTTGTCAGCTCATGAACCCCTCCCCCACACCTAAGTATTGCGACACCTTAGAATCATAAGTATAGAAAACTAGTCAGTATCCCCCAATAGCCAAACATTTATAGTATGTCAAGTGTAAAGATAAAATTTCACAGCTTGGTCTAACAAGACAATTAGAAGATGGCCCCACCTATAGGATAAGATATCTTATATATAGATAAGAAGAGGTAGGAAAGAGAGTTTCAAGATAGTCTTAGAGTCATTTCCCAATGGAAAGTTGATGAGATTCATTAAGCTTAGCTTAACCACACATACTCCATGTCATCTTTGTCTGCAAGTAATGTCATACATCAGGACAAGTTTAAATTTATTATTTTTTTTTTTCATATTACCATCCTCACTAGGTAGAATGCCCTGCTGCCAGCAAGCCTATTCAGTACTCTGACGGGTTTACCTAGTCATACCATATGCCGGTACCCGCTTCCAGCAGACCTATTTAGTATCTCGATGGGTTAGCCTCTTAAACCCTCAGAGACTGGCCCTCCATCCTTTAAGATTTTAGTATAATATTTCTTATGCAAGAAGATGGGGGAACAACTCTGAAACAACTTTTTATTTCTTTTTCTTTTTAATTGGGATGGTATTTATGTTAGAGGATGCATTTCCGTTATATTATTAGTGATTGTCCTGATGTAAGGGGTACTTAAGCGGACGTGGCCTATCTAAAGATATGATATAAGCAAGCTATTTAGTGTGTAGTGGATGGTACCATTGAGAAAGAACATAAAGGTATCTCTAGGCTCAACTTACTTTATTCCTTTGTATTTATTGTGATGTTTCCTTGACTAACCACAAATTATACCTCCTTGTTACTCTTTGATAAATACACTTGACTCAGTTACTCAGGTTTCTTGGAAAAACTGTACGAGAGACCTCTAGGCTTGATAGTTATGGTATCACTTCCTTATACAGTGGTGAAGAGTTTCAAGAGAAACTACTTTAGAATGCCTAAAAAAATGAGAATGTTTGAAAAAATATGGCTAACTATAACATAAAAATATTCAATATTCATTTGATGCTTTAGCAACACAAAATTCAAGTATAACAATGTTTTGAAGAAATATCCTTGAAACTGTGTACTCCCGGTGAAATAATTACTTACGGAAATATCTAGAATTGCCTTATTAACAAAATGCAAAAACTATTTACATATATACATTAGGAAACTCAGAAAAAATTTCAAGAACAAGGGGGGACTTCCCCATCTAATAAGGCCAATTCCTTGTCAACTTTCATGACCTATAGAAAATATTCTCTAGAAATGGGCTTATGATAAATATTAAGTCGGTGTCCATATACCACAAAGGAGACTTGTCCATCATCAATTGTTTTAATTTTTATAGCTCCATTGTCATATACAGTGTCTACCTCGTAAGGGCCCAAACAACAGGTGATGAGCTTTCCTTTGAAGGTTTTGAATCAGGAATCAAACAACAGGGCCCAATCACCAGGCTAGAAGTGCTTCTTCTTAATAAACTTGTCATGCCACTTGCTCCTTTGGTTCTGGACTAATATCGTCCATTGGATAACATCTTTCCTGATTTCATCCAGCTCATTTAGTTGTAGGGCTCGTTGCTTTTGAGCCTCATCCAGGTTCAATCCTAACTTTGTGGCAATACATAAGGTCCTTACTTGGAATTCTATAGGTAAAAGTACTTGTTTCCCATACACTAGCTCATAAGGGGTATGACCATTGGTATTCCTCCAGGTAGTTCGGTATGCCCACAAAGCCTCTGGGAGCCTATCAGCCCAATATCGGTGATGGAACTAAATGATCTTGGTCAAGATGGCTTCTAGAACTTTGTTTGTTGATTCTACTTGACCATTGTATTGCGGGTGGTATGGAGAAGATTTACGATGTTTAATCCCATATTTCTTTGTTAGCTCTTTCATCATCTTGGAAGTAAATTGAGTGCCTTGATCAGTAACAATTTCACGAGGGACACTGAAGCGGGTAAGGATGTCTTCATAGATAAATTCGACAATAGACTTCTTTGTGGCCCTGAATAGGGCTTTGTCCTCTACCCATTTGGTGACATAGTCCGTACAAACCAAAATATAGTTCTTCCTACGGGAAATGGGTGAAATTGGTCCTACAAATTCAAGGGACCATTTTTCAAAAGGTTCTATCATAACTTGGGCCTGCAAATTCATTTCGTTAGATGACTTAGTTCTTCCTATCCTTTGGCAACTATCACAACTTCTCACATACTTGGCAGCATCTTTGAAAATGCTAGGCCAATAGTAACATGAATGTAATACCTTATATGTTGTGCATTTTTCAGAGAAATGGCCACCACATGGTCCATCATGACAACTTAGTAGTATATCAGGTACCTCGTCCTCTCGGACACATCTACGAATAATCAAATCAGGACCTATGCAAAAAATATCATGACCAACCCAAGAGTAATTAGCACTTTGTGTAATAATTTTTTGCTTTTCATGAGGTGACAAATGAGACAGTAACTTCCTAGTGGCTGATAGTGTTCCATATTAGAAAACCATGGGGTATTGACAGAAATGGAAAAGAGGTGCTCACCTAGGAAACTATCATCTACAGGGATATCATCATCCTCATTTTTTATTTGGGAAAGAAAGTCAGCTACTACATTATCTTTCCTAGGTCGGGCAAGAACAGTAATATATAATTCTTGCAATAACAAGAGCCACCTAGTCACTGGACCATTAGTTATAGGTTTTCTCATGAGGAACCTAATGGCATAATGATCGGTGTGTACAAATACTTCATAACATGTAATGTAATGACGAAACTTGTTAATATCATGAACAACTTCCAAGAGCTCTTTCTCGGTGACTATGTAGTTTAACTCCGCAGGGGACAAGTTCTTTCTTACAAAATAAATGGCATAGGACTGTTGGTCTTCTTTCTGCCCTAATACCCATCCTATTGTTGTGTCAGAGGCATCATTGGATATATGAAATAGGAGAGTCCAATTGGGCCCTCTAAGAACTGGTGCCACAGACAACTTATCTTTCAGGGTTTCGAAGGCAGTTTGACATGGCTCAGTCCAAAACAAATCAACATCTTTATCAATAATCCAAACATAGGTGCAACAATCTTTGTAAAATTTTCAATAAACCACTGGTAATATCCATAATTTCCAAGAAAGATTCTCACCTCTTTCTGAGTCTTGGGGGGTGGAAGTCTAATAATGACCTCAATCTTTGCAGGATCAACTTTTATTCCTTCAGATGAAACATGATGTTCTAGAACCACTTCTTCAGTTAACAAAAAAATTATTTTTCATGACTTTGGGATAGGTTCATTTCTCGACATCTCATGAGAACTTTTTCTAAGTTGTCTAAGGCTTCCTAAAAAGTGTTACCATAGACTGTGAAGTCATCCATGTAGATATCCACACAATCATGAATAAGATCGGAAAATATCCCTAATACTGCTCGTTGAAATGTGGTAGGAGCATTACAAAATCCAAATGGTAAGACCCTATAGGAATAGGTGACCCACAGACAAGTAAAGGTAGTCTTGTCCTGGTCCTCGGGTGCTATAAGAATCTGGTTGTACCCACTGTACCCATCTAGAAAGGAGAAATACTTCTTTCCAGACAAGATATCTAGAACTTGGTCAATGAAAGGAAGAGGAAAGTAGTATTTCAGAGTGGCCTTGTTGAGTTCTCGAAAATCAATACAGATTCTCCATTTACTAGTCACTTTCTTTGGAAACACTACAAGAGGGGATACCCACTTACTATCGGAGATGGGATAGATAAATCCGACATTTAACAACCTTTGAATCTCCTCCTTGACTATATATTTGATTGTTGGGTTCATCCTTCTCTGGGGTTGCCTAACAAGTGTCACTTCCCCCTGGGTATATATGTGATGGATGGATGTGTTAGGGTGTATACCATTCATGTTAGTGTATTCCCAGGAAAATGCTCATGATTTTTCTTTAAGGATATCTACTAATTGTTTCTGTTGGTCTGTATCTAGCCCAGAGTTTATATGTAAAAAATTCCCAGGACTAATCTCCTAGGGCATAGTATAAGACATGGAAGACTCATCTATTTCATAAATAAAAGATGTCAAAGACAAAATGGATGGGTCTAATTTTTCTTGAAATTATTCCCCAAACATGTACTCAAATTGGGGAAAAGACTGTGCAAAATTCACACATGTAATAGCATAAATGAATTGGTTTAGCACATTTTCTGGTGTGTGCTCCTTAAGTGCCCATGCATGGTCACTTGGAAATATGGGTTCTTCCTAGTCATAATTCTCATATGGACATTCAAGCCACCATATATTCTCCATAATAGGTTGATATGGAGGGTAAATGGTGAGCTTCTGTATAGAGAGACCATTCGAGATGGTCATTTATCCTTCTCTACAGCTAATAAATTCATTGGCTATGGCTAGCCAAGGTCTTCCCAAAATAACGGGATGGCCTCTGGCAGGATCCTTTGAATGAATGACAAGAAAATATACAAGGTACTCCCATGAGTCTAAAGTAACCATGACATCCTCTAAAATCCCTTCAGGTATAACCCTATTTTTATCTGCTAATTCCAAAATGGTTGGGGTAGGTCGAAGAAGAGGTTGTAACTGTAATTGTTCCAAGGTAGTATCGGTCATAACATTGATGGTTGCCCCTAGGTCTATGATAGTGTTTCCAATGGAGACCTCATTAATGGTTATGGTCACTACGGGGTTTCCTGGATTCCCATATTTTGCTAGCTTTGGATGCTCTGATATGTACTCAGAGATTCCTCCTACCAAATGTATTGTAGGGAGGTCCTTTTTCTTCCTACCTAGATTCTTAATACATAATTATTTGACTACCTTACTATAGATTGGAATGTCTTTAATGGCTTGAAGTAGGGGAATTTTGACACAAATATTTTTCAATTCATTCAAAATGTCAAATTTCGGTCGGGTGGTAGGTTTATTGATTACCAATCGGTCTGGATAAGGAGGTACCTTCATAAATTGTGAAGGTTCATTTTGGGGAATCTTGGGTTCTTGACTCTTTGAGATAATAACATCTTCCCACCTAGTGTCATCTATGGGTTGTTTGGTGATTTCTTCTTCTTCTTCTTCTTCATGGATGACTACTGAAGGTCTCTGCCTATCTAGAAATTTTCCCGATCTTAGTTGAATTTCCTGTAATGGAACATGAGTAATAGCATATGTCGGGAAGGCCTACATATCAACATTGTTAAGAGGTTGAGGGGGCTTATTATTAGGATTCAACACTGGTTGTGTTGGTAATAGTGTCGGTTTCGAGAAGCTTCCATTTTGAAATTGTAGTGGTTGTTTTTTGTGGGATAGGAGGTAAAGGTGGTGGAACAAAACCTGGAAAAAGTTGTGGAGTGTTTGATGAAAATTGAGGATAAGGATGGTTGTACATAGGGATAGGTGGAGCTTGAGGGTTTCCTTGGTTGTGTCCTCCCCTCCATCCTTGAATCCAAGGATTTTGGTACTGAGTAGACCAGGTTTTCCAACCTGGTGAGTTCCACTGTTGTTGATAATACGGTGTAACTTGAGACTGTAGATCCGAGTATGTGGGTTGATTCCTAGGATGCCATGGCCTCCTGGGTGCATAAGAAGTCTCCCTGGGATCCCCACTGCTATATATGGCTAATAAACCAGGCAATGATGGTTATTTTTCAGTCACATGGTCTTTTTTACAGAAGCCACAAAATAAATTTTTATCTAATGGGCACTCCCTTGAGGAATGCTTCCTCCTGCATCTTGGGCAATATATGCTCATTGCTGCATTTTTCTCCTTCTGTTTCTTTTTGAGTTTAAGGGTATCCAACTGACAACCTATTGTGCTTAAGATGTTAGTCTTAAATTTTTCTAAAAGGTTCCCTATCTCTTCTCTCATGATACCACCTGAACTAACTAGTCTTAAGCTTCTATTGTAAGGGTCCCGAACATTCTTCCATGTTTTGGCTCTACTCCTTGAGTAATTTTTACACATTTCACATATTTCAGCAAATGGTTTATGAACGATGTCACATGATGCCATCAGGTTAAGCATCTCTAAATATTCTTCTAAAATTCCCTTAAGGAAAAGATCTCTAATTGCATCCTCTGGGAGGTCATGGTATTTTGACTTCTAGGATATATAACCAAATCTTTCCATATAATCTTCGAGGGTCTCGTCTTCTAATTGTTGGATTTTAAAAATGTCATTACGAGACTCTTTGGTCTTGCAGTAGTCTTGGTACTTCTTGAGAAATATGTCTTTCATGGCTTCCCAAGACCTAATACTAGATTCTCCCAATCCCATGAACCAACTTAGTACAGAGTCTTTGAGGGTGGAAGGAAAGAGTTTTAATTTCTGGGCATCTTTTATATAGTTGTAGCTCCTACACAAGATGTCGAATTCAAATAGGAAGGTGTCTGGATATTCACGTTTTTTACCATAAAAGGTAAGCAGTGCTGAGAGAGGAATATTTTTCATGTTGACATTCAGAGTGGTGTCCAAAATCAGAAATCCGAAGGTAGTTTCGGTTTGGTTTCTAGTTTCTTCTTCCTCTCTGTGTCTTAGATTTTTATGGTCCTCCTAATCATCCATATTGTCTTGATTTCTGAAAAGAGAGTACCTAGGTAGTTTTATCTTTGAAGAAAACAAGGTGTCCCTTTGATGGAAAGGTCTTCCTATAGATTGGATGTCTGGGACTCTACTCGAGCCGGTTGAGACTATTAGTGCCAAAGTTTCTATTTCAATTTGAGAGATGATTACATTGGTTGAACTACCAAACAAAATATTCACCTGTTTAGGGTCTATTATGTTTTTAAAATTAGGGTTCTTTGGTGGTGGTGTAAAAGCAAAGGTTGTATTGTTTGGTTCTGTGGAAGACTCGAGTGGTCTTGCCTCCTATCCTAATATGATTAATGCTTTAGTTTCTTGTTCTATAGTGCTCCCTGTGTTAGTCCCTTCAGAGACTATTTTATCTCTTTGAGTTGAGCTAGCTTTTGTTTTTTGGTATCGGTCTGTCGATTTTATAAGAAGAACGTTCCTTCCCCCAAAGAGATCAGAAGGAACCTTGGTTGAAAGGTATGATTTTTATTTAATGTATCTACCTTGTGGGTCTCTAGGCATATTCATGAAAGAAATAAAAAAGAAAAAGAAAAATCTACCATTTGATTCCTAGGTCTATTCATGAAAAATAAAAACAAAAAGAAAAACTACCATTGGATTTGGGGGAACCTGTTATAGCATATGTGTAGGTTCTTACCTCTCGTCTTAAAGTTCCCCTGCCACCAAACTAATGCTAAGGTCTATAAATGGTCTAATTCTTAATTACTTCTTACCTTGAGACAACTCCTCGACAATGGCGCCAAAAATGATGGGGGTTCTATATGCACTAAAAAGACACTTAAAAACACTTAATTAAATTGTCAACCTAGGTAAGTAAACTTAGAGTTGTAGAAAAATATATGCCAAAGGTAGAAGGTTGGTAGGAGTATAGTCTAACTAAGGAAGGCAACTATATAAGGCTAATCTACTCAAGAAAAACTATCTAATGAGCAAACCCTACTAATAAAAATGAAACTAGGTAACCTAAGTACTTTTGGGTCAAGGGTTGATGGATAGTTCCTAAGAAAGAAAATGGAAACTAAGTGTAAAGCAAACTATTTTAACAATAATCAAAACCAAACTACTAAGCATAATAAGAAAATGACAAAAGAAAACTTATTTAACTTGCCAACCTACATTCAATGAGAAACTACCCTATGAAAGAAAATAAATAAGCAAGTAAGCAAAAACACATATCTAACCTATTAAAGAAAATAGACAAGTAAGCAAAGACACCTAACTAACCTACTAAATAAAAAGACATGTAAGAAAAGGCAACTAACAAACCTACGAAAGAAAACGACAGGTAAGAAAAGGCAACTAACTACTACAAGAAAAACTTCTCATTGAACAACTATCTAGCCTAAGAGGCAAGTGGACTAAATGCCTATTGCAAAACTATTTCTCTTGCATGAAAGGAAATTTAAATGCTCAATGCAATGCATGAAAGTAAATCTAGTCTATTGAGAGAAAGAAAGACTAACAACTAATTCTTGAGAAAACTGTTATCTAATATATCAAAGCAAAGTCTATCTATCCTACAACATCAAATAAGACTATTTCCTAAGCAATGAAAGCAAGAAACTATATCTATGAAAGTAGGAAAACTATTCTTTTAACTTATGACAATTCAAATATAATCTTGGTGGTTGTGTGAATGTCTTCAATTGTGACGGATGATATCTTGATGAAACTTGACAACAAAGGACAATTCCAATGGTATAAGATCAACACTAATCTCAATGGAAAAATGAAAGGTGTGGAGTAAACAATCCAATGAAAACTTAGCCATGATAAAAGTAATGTTAAATACCCTGTAGATTCATGTATAAACCATCAACAACATAAAGAGGTCATCATTATTTAACTAACAAATTTAATTTCATTTTAATCTATGAAAGAAAATTGCATAAAAGAAAACTATGCTATGTCTACTCTAACCATTCAAACTGCAATAAATAAATAATTCAAAAGTGATATTAAAAAGTAAATTAACAATCTATATTAACCAACAACTAGTTAAATGAAATCTATATAAAACTGAAGTAAGCAAGTTGTAACTAAAAACTAGAATTAAATCTATCCATCCATCAATCCTTGTCAAAAGAAATTCCAAATTAAAAACTGTATTCTATCTAATTAAAAATTTGTTTTTAACTTGACTACAAAATCATAAATCAAAGCATGATCTAATATCTAAATGCACATGGGGTTAGTGTAGAGAGAGAGAGAGAGAGAGAGAGACTTTCTAATTGCACACAGGGTTAGTATAGAGACTTGCAAGCCTATTCCTAATCTATAAAATCAATGCATGCTAATATGTATCAACATCTGACCTACAAAAGAGAAGCAAAAACAATTAAGATACAACAAATTAATTAACTAATTAAAAATATAGATGTACAGGAAATAAGAAAGAGTAATTAAATTAGGAATTGCATAAACAGATATAAGAACAATCACTAGACTGTTGGTGGTCCCCACAGCAAGTTGTGGCTACCTCTTACAAGCACACAATGAACTTACAAGAATAATTCACCATGAAATCTTGAAAATGCAGTTCTGGCACAATTCTGGCAATGTAAAATACCAAAACAGAGAAAAACGAATTTGTCTCTAATCTAATGGCTCTTCTACTTGGTTAACAATCTTATGACCATCCTATTAGTATTTATAATCTTACAACCCAAGTGGTCGGCCACAGGACGGTCGAACCACTTCTAATTTCGACAAAAATAAATAAATGATGCCCTAACAGATAAAATGGAGGGAGCCAATAATCGCCTTCTTTGGACAACTGAAACTGAGTTGTCTAGAGCTCAGTAGCTAGAGGGGATAAGGAAAAACAAAACCCATGTTCCCGATTCTCCCAACACTGGTCGCCAATGCTATAACCACCAACTCGCCTTCCATTTTTGTGCAACACGGAGTGTTGGAACGAGTGTCGGAGTGTCTGATCAAGTGCCAGATCAAGTGCCGAATCAAGTACTGGAACTAGAAACATAGTGTGTTTTTTCCCTGTAACACCAAAAAAATGTGAATTACCTCTTGGAAACCATAAAACATGATGAATTATAATTGATTCAATCATTAAACATGAATTACACGTATCTTATTGCGATCATACCATTTTATCATGAAATTCTTCAAAAAGCTCCTTTAAAATATGAAAAACGCATATGTACATGTAGCAAAAATGTATAATAACCATCATGAAAGTGATCATATGTCGGGCCGAACAAGGACTTACCCATAATTTTTTAAAATTCAAATGTTTTCCTCTATTAGCATGGGTTGAGTCCCAAATAAGGACTTTCTCATTTAATTTAAATTTGACATCTTTTTCTCGTTTGTTAAAATATTTCTTCACGGTTTGTTTTCTTCTCAACCACGATGATCACAACAATAAGACATGACGCACAACAAAAGATGCATGCAATGAATGACCCAAGACATAAGGCGCACTACAGGTAACTGCAACAATAACGACCAAGGAAATAGGGCGCACAATGCAACATCTAGAGACATACTGGGTTGTGCCCAGTATGAACACAGAGGGAAGAATCCATGGTAGTAGATCTTACTATTTGTGCACAGGAAAGTAGGGCGTTTAATCTTAGTTCTCTGCTCCGGAGAGAGAGAAGGTCAGATAGGCTCTTGGCCGACTGCTCAGGCATAAACTAGTAATATCCATCAGGTGTGTCGCAAGAGTGGAAACCCTGCCTTCAAAGGGCCCGAGACTCTTGATACGACACTGGATTCTTTACACTAAAATCACACATAGACATAACTCCTAAGGCTACCTAGGGGTGTCCACCTCCCGCCCGACACAAGCCGACCAACACACAAAGTTTTATGACCCAGCGCAATCTTAAATTAACAAGGGACTACGAGCTATATGAGTCTTAAAGTCATTCCTTTGCGCAACTCTAATCATAAATCGTCATCAAGGTACCCTCTAAAACACATTCAAGGGACCCCTATAGTACAAGACTAAAGCTTTGACTGGTTTAACATCTAACAAGATAAAAAGTCATCAATGGTAATCATAAATATAATGAATGGTGGTAAATGTGTTTTAACGCAATAAGCAGCAATGAATCTTTCACTACAGCTCAATAATTAACCAATTATCCTAAAATCATTTGACGCCATCAATGCAAACTTACATTATCAATCATCCCGTGAGGGTTAGCATCATTACCTTGGTAATATAAAGACTTCGCAATTCCTAACTAAATTCATGTTAAACTACAATGACTTCACCCTAGCGCTAGCATCATTACATTATGATATAAGGACTTCGCAAGTTAACCATCTAAGCTGCAAGGACATTATACTAATGATCAAGCCTTTAACATTCCGATATATTTCATTAGATTACACTATCAATTCCTCACATGATAAATCACACATTCCAACATAAGACGATTTATTAAATTGCATTTCCTTAACTAATAATTCCATTTATTAGATTTCTTTGAAATCAAAGACAATAATTCCAACATTACAGTTGAGTCAATAATTGAAATCAGTTTCCAAATTAAACACTGTTAACATGGCAGTTTAAGCATCATCATTACATCACAATTTAAACAATAATAACATTGCAGTTTAATCAAGGTTAACATTGCAGTTTAAGCATCATCATTAACATTGCTATTAAACAATATTAGCATTGCAAATTAAGCAAGTATTAACATTGCAATTGAAACAAAATATTCACGTTGCAATTTAAACAAATATTACCATACTTTACCCCCACTTACCATGAGATTTTATTACCACATCATTCAACCATGATAAATGAATAACGGAGATGAGCACAAGAATAACAACCAGGAGGAAATCTTATGGCAATTCGTGGGGTAAAGGAAGTCTCCCTATTTCATTTATAATATAACAGATTCGTTTATATAAAACCCATTTCTTCCCCACCAGTAAATCTATTATTTTATTAAAAGAGAACGGTGGTGTGTGATTATTAAATGAAGTCTATGACAAGAAGACTGCCCACTTTACTGATCCCCATTGGCCAATCTAATTCTAATTTCCCCAAAAGTCATTTTCATGATACATTGGTAAGGCTCAAAGTTGAAGGCTGCTATATAAAAAAAACTAACATAGCAATACGAGACCTTTCAAGTAGGGACCAAATCTAGGTAACTAACTAGTGCTGCATTTATCCCACCGTGTATCCTCTGAAACCTGAAGTCATGGGAGAACGGTGCTAGTCACGCTCCCCAGGTGATGTGATGATGACTGTCAGTTGCCTGCTAGGGAAGCTTGGTCGAGATAGTGACACTTCCACTTACGGGTTCTATTTGGAGTTAGGTCAGTATAGCTGACGCTCCAAGATAG
>SNQJ01S0019601.1:91884-137367 GCA_010110895.2 Picea sitchensis
GTTTCTTGGTCGAATCTTCACATGAGACATTCAACAACATCGAATCTGTAAGAGAAAGTCGAATCGTACTCCTTGTTCTTCTCTCAAGTTTCTCCCATTCTTTTGTCGACATACCTACCGGCATGGTACCTCGACAAAATGTTGTCCATTGTTCTCGATCTACAAGGAGATCTTCAATTTTAAGCTCCCAAAGCTCAAAATTCTGGCCATTGAATTTTTCGATCTCTATTCTCGAATTGTTCGCCATTCTTTAACACAATCTTTAGCACAATATTTAAAGATTTATAACTTATGACTCTTATTGTAGCTAGGGTTTAACTTAGATCCAAGATTGTTAAGCCAAGATTTGATACCACATGGTAGTAAATGAGACACACTTCCATGCTAAACCTAGCAGAAGAGAGGAAAAAATATTTAATCAAGAAAGTAAATGACACAACAAGCACACAGTACACAGAGATTTTACCCTGGAAACCCAAACCGGGAAAACCAACATTCCTTGAGTGTTATGCTCCTTGTTGTCTTATTCATTCAGAATAAAAGGTTACATGTCTAACCTTGGTCCACACTAAGACACAATCGACATCATACCTTCTTGTTTACACAAGAACAACCCTAAATAAATGGCGCCCAATAACGGTTACAGATCCATGCAGATCATTGGCTACAAATCCCATGAATCTCAAGATTATGTTACAGTCGACTACCAAGTCGGATTACTGTCGACTACCAAGTCGGATTACTGTCGAATACCAGTCGACCTTCAGTTAGTCGCCACATACTCTCCTATCGACCTCTTGTCGGTTGACCTCTTTGACTTTCTATCGATGCCTTTACCATGTCGAACTGCCTCAACCTTCGACTTCGAATTTACCCGATCGACTAACCTTGACCTTTGGCTTGTTGTTGATCCACCTCGACTTCGTCTTTACCTGGTCGAACCACCTCAACCTTCGACTTTGATTGTTAGTCGATCCACCTCGACTTTCACTGCAAAGAATATAACAACCCAACAAATCAAAAGGCTACAACTAAGGTTAGCAACAAAGAACATAGGGTTGTTCATACGTTCCATCATACAAAAATAGTTCTCTGAAATTATAAAAAAGTTACTTGGAGCATATTAAAAGGTTAATGTTCTAGGTTGAACTACATGTGGTATGTTTCACATAAACACCTAATATTCTAATAACATAGATAAACATGGAAACTATCCACTTCATCCCGACCTTCATTTGTATGTGGAGATTTATGCTTCTCCATTTCCATTGGATCATTCAATTGATGGATTATTTCATCTTCTTTGAGCCTAGCTTGGACTGAATTCTCTATGGCCTTAATATTTGAGACAATGGATGGAGTGTCCTTACAAATATTAAGGACCAAATTGTGAAGATATTACATTTTTCTTCAAGGATGTCCATTCTTTTCTTTTGTTGAAATGATAGACTCATAATATTTGCATGACTAGAAATGCTAAGGCATTCATTCTCTTGGGCTTTGGAAGTTATCGAGAGAAATGAGATTATGTTGGAATGAATAAAGTCCTCGTGCATTCTCAATATCCTACACAACTCCAACACATCTCTATTTCCCATACCTAAAAAACCAAACTTGAAGTGGAAATCTAAACCCGTAAAATCTATCCTATCCAAAGGAACATTTACGATGTCTCCAAGATTTATAGAGACCCACGATAGCCCAATTTATTTGTCAAGGTTGGGTTCCCGACTATCAACACTAATATTACTTTGCAATGCCAATCCAAGATTCCCATTTTCTAAGGGAAACATGGGAAAATGTGAACAAGGGCCATATGATAAAAGTTATTCCCCACTAAAAGATGGAAGCCAAAATCCCTCCAACACCCGACCTTCACCAATTTTCCTTTGTATAGTAGACCCATAAACAAGCACAACAAACAAGAAAAACATCCAAATAGAAACAGAAGGCCCAAATTGAACTTCACTTCCCTACAAAAAGACAAATTCCATGAATTATCTAGCACCCGACCCTCAAATTTCCCCACTCAAATGTAAAGAATTCCAAATTGAATTAAAAAGATAGACAAGTCGCCCCTAACCAAGAGCACTTACTAGATTATCGGCTGCTATAGGAAAATAACCGAACTATGCCTAATTTCGGTCCACAACCCTACCATTATCCCAAAAGGCTTGATTTGAAAATGAACAAAGCATTCAATAACCATGAGCAGAGAGGGAGTTTGCATGTTGAAGAGTATGTGGCATGTCCTTGACTCTCTCATCTGAATGCCATTATAGAGTTGTGAAAGGATTTGGTTCATGCAATAATACGTGCCTCAAACCTATGCTTAGCAAGCCATTCAAACCAATACTTAGGGGATGAGAATTTGTTCATAACCCCCATATTTAAATTGTGTTCCTTGGCTAAGCTTTATAGCTCTCTTAGCCCATTGGTTTACTTACATGTTGAGGCCAATTTTGATATCATGATAGAAGGAGATTTTGAAGAAGGACTTAGCTTCATTTTTAGCCAAGCAATGATAAGTGTTAATTTACTTCCCAAGGTGCAGGATTTGCCAATCATTGCCTTGATAACCATCGCTGAGTCTCCAAAAACTAATAATTCTCTAACATTGGCTTCTTTGACTAGGAGAAGACCATGCAACAATGGATAAGCTTCTACATGGTTGTTGGTAGCTTGAACAAGTCCCCAGCCATAGGAAAATACCATTGTTCCTCTTGGATTGTGAAGACTTCCCCCCCGATCCTTCCACCCTTGATTGTTGACATATTCACCTTCGTTGTTTGATCTTAATTTCCAATGTTGATGCTCATATTGTTTTGCTCCAAAAATCGTGAAGGCCAAAAACATGTTTAAAAAGCCACTCATAAGTTTAAGGAAATAAACCCGAGCACATTTGGTGAAGTCACTAATGAAGGTTAATCAATATTTGAACCTAGAAAAAGAAGCAAAAGGAAGTCAACCACACTAATCACCATGCACACCCTATAAGGAAGTCAATACATACCAAGAGGCATGTTTTTCAAAATTGTCCTAATGATATTTGCTAATAATACACTAGGACCAACACCATCTTTGTAAGAAATGAGAGGAATGTTGATGTCCATATCATGCTTACATAATTATTGCAATGAGAGGTGGTTTGAGAGTCTAAACTACTCATGCCAAAGTACACCCACATCATCATTATGAGTAATAAAAACAAAATGAAGTGATGATGACCTAAAGTTGTCAAATTTTATACAACTTGGTAATATCATTGACAATTCTTATAGTGGGCTTAAACTTTATTGAATTAAACTGTGTAGGGAGTTTTTGAAACTTTCTTATAGCTACAAGTTGTTGAGGACTCTTTAACTCTTTAATTACAAATTGGCGATGAGAAAACTCGTGGATTTTATTTTGACCTGAATGAGTGATTTCATAGGCTAAAATAAGGTTGTAGGAAAGATTAGGAACACATAGTACATCATTAAAATAACCACAATCTAATCGAATTGTTCTTGAACCTACACCCTCTAGAGACTTATCAACAATAACAAATATGTTTGGTGTTAGATGATTAAGAGCATACATATGGCTTTATCTTTAGCCATGTGATAATATGCCCCAGGTGTAGAATCCACTCATTCAAATAAAAAGAATTTGTTGCATCGAAAGAAAAAGAAAAGTTAGAAATAACATGTCCCTTGGAAGAAAGATTAAAAGATGAGGTAAAAGGAGAAAGATCCATAGGGATGTTGTTCTTCTTCACAACTTCCTTTAGGGCTTCCATTTTCTTGAAACAATTAGTTTCCAAATGACCTTCTCAACAACAAAAGTTATAATGTTTCCTAGTCTTCTTGTCTTTAGACTTAGCTCCTTAATCACAATTCAAATGACGAGAAGGTTAAGTGGGTTTGGGATCCTTACTCTTATTGTTGTTGTAAGTATGCTATTTTTTGGATGGATCGGGGCCTTGTTTTGATACGATACCAACGATTTATTGGATGTATTTGTAGGATTGATCACTCCAAGGTGCAATATCTTATCTTGATCTTGAGTTAGAGAATAAAAAAAATGCTTCAAAAGAGCATATAAGTTGTGCCTTAATGAAGAAAAACATCTCTATTGGACTGAAAAGTGGACATAAGACACGATAGGAATTTCCATGTTTCACAAGAATAGCAAAAGACATTTGGTCATCATCCTTCTTAATCCCATAATATAGAAGTAAAAGTTGCAAAGTCTTAAACTTTGAGACATAATTGCCAATACATGCATAGTCATTGAGATTCACAGCAATAAGTTGATTTTCATGTTGATGGGATTGGATTTGGTTATGTTTACCAATGACCTATTCAATCTTTTTCCAGGCTACATTTGGTGTATCAACTCCTTGAAGATGAAACTTCAAATCT
Organism: Picea sitchensis; assembly: GCA_010110895.2. Lineage (NCBI taxonomy): Eukaryota > Viridiplantae > Streptophyta > Pinopsida > Pinales > Pinaceae > Picea > Picea sitchensis. The sequence goes on from SNQJ01S0019601.1 coordinate 96,291, forward strand.
TAAGAAATTGACAACCCTATGAATTAATAGGCTTTGATAGTTTTATTGTACCATTTGGCTATCTTCAATGCATCATTGGGGTCAACTTTTGTTCCCAATGTGACCATGTAAACTCCCCTACCTAATAAATACTCCATACGAGATATCCAAGTGAAATAATTTATACTTGTAAGTTGGATCTCATTTGGACTGGCCATATTACAATCAATAAGCAAAAGGCTCTGGAAATATAAATTGAATGAATAAATAAGAAGTAGTTGAAAACCTATGCACTTTTTAATAAAAATGGCACCTAAAAAGGTGTATGCATACTCAAAATATGCCTCCTAGAAGTTGTAAAAATGAAGATAGAGGGGGGTTCATGTGAAAGTTGTGAGACAACAAGCCCAAAACAATGAAATTTCGATAAACTAACCACTCGTGTGCATAGAACATGGAAAATTAGCTCAAAACAACAAATTTGCACCTAAATCGAACTCAAAATTGCAAAGTTATGCCCTTATGAAATTTAGTGTCAAATCCAAAATCTTGATGGAGGGAGGTCCTCCATAAGTGACACGTGGTGGGATCATTGCATTGGTGATGTGGCAATGACATGGAAAATAGTTGATTGGCATTATTGTATGGGTGAAAAACGAAAAATAATGTTGCATTGTGTTGTGGCAGTGACACTTGGTATTATGACATGGCATTTCACTAATGTCTCAGGGTGAGACATGATCACGTGGCAGTAGGTGCACAATCATGTATCTTCTCATGTCCATGTGGTTGTGTGGATCTTTCTCTATGTGGTGGTCAAATTTTACATGGTATGGGGTGTGGTCTCTAAAGCCTTAGAAGATATAGTGATGAGGGGTCAATGAACACAATGGTGATGGGTCATGTGCTTAGGAAGGCCCATGTGAAAGCATCACTACCAAGGTTCCCACGAGAAACCAAACCTTAAAAAAGGAGAACCCAAGATATGTAAACGTTGTTGGAAAATAGAGTACGACAATTCACATAGTAGCTAAATCCACTAAGGAGATGAGACATTGGAGGAGCTTAACCTCCAAATAGAGCTCAAATTCCAAGAATAAGAGATCCCAACGCAAGGTGACTACTCAAACTCCCACGAAAAGCTCGATTGCAATCAAGGAAATGCAATGCCACCACATTGAAACTACAATAACAATACAAAGCATGTTAGAAAACAAAAATACTTACCAAAAACTTAAATAAAGGCCAAAACTATGAGTATTTTTTGCCCAAAGCAGTGAGATGAGGGAATCTTTGTATTTTTTTCTCATTTGCTCAGATTACTTGAATTGCATGGCAAAGAGCAAACACATATTGGCGAAGGGATGCTACAGATCTTGTCCAAAAAACTAATGAACCAAAAATAATGTGGGGAAACATTTAAATAAAAAACTTTATAACTCAAAAATGACACTTCCTTTACGAATTGTTGGTGAGAAAATAACATATCTCGGACAAACAAAACCTTTTTCAAATGAAACAAAAGATGTCCCTAGTTGAAACCCTAGTCGAAAATAATGTTTTAGAGGCAATGGAACGATCAAGTTTGTCGTAAATGCTTGTAAAATGTAGAAATAACATTACTCTGTGCGCATGCAAGACATCTAGTAGGCATGTTAGTGCAAAGGACAAACACAAACTTCGACCCCCACAATACCCCTTTCATAGTTATTGTAAGCTATCATTGTCTTGATAAAAAAAATGAGCAAAGCTTCACATGCACTCCAATACCATGTTTCAAAAACAATTATAATTACACAAGTGGAACACCTTAGCGATATTCACTCACACACATGTCAGAGATGGTGACACGAGTGTTTATGTTGTGAAAAATCCTTAAAGAGGGAAAATGATGAACAACACAAAATACGATCTCTTAATGTGGAATATAATTTACATGAACATCTCTCACATTGAGCACCGACACACGAAACTCCATGTTTTTTAGGTAGATATCATGGACCATTCAAGGGTTAAGCCACAAATCAAATGTCATTAATATCAAGGAGATATTGAACCATCAGATCATTCATGTGTAATACATGATTGTAACTATTAGATTAATAAAGTACAAAATCCCACCAAAGAAACACACTAACAACACATTAGACCAAACTAGCTCTTGGTGTCAAAATATCCTAACATGGTTGAGCTTAAAAGGAAATATAGCTTGGCCAACATTGGTCCAATTAAAAGGAAATATCATCAAGCCTTTAGGGATCTCCTAGAGATCTTTAGAGGTGGTGGTCTAGAGGGTGGAAAAAAAGATAAAAAAGTGATTACAAAACCCTTATCCTTCACTGCTAAGTTTCAAATTTGTGTAAAGGTTTTTGTTGTGATACATGTGTATAACTCCTCTTGTTGGGTTGCCTTTAAAGAAACACATGTGAGATTGGAGAAGGCCTTCAGTGATTTTATGTGTGCAAGGAGTGATAAAAGGAATGGTTTCCAAAAAATGAACCAGGGGCTATGTTGCATTGTGATGTCGCTTCCATGGATTACCCAACCCATGGAGCATGGATAGGACCCATATTCACATCTTTATATAAATTCGAAGCCATTCAAGGTCGGGCCACATTCAAATTCTTACTTGTTTGCAACTAAACAATGTAGAGGAGATAAGCATGCATAAACTCGTAGAAACCATGGATTACATGTCTATTTCATTCATAGACATGGGTAATTACTTAAATTACAAAATTATAAGCAAATAATGAAGAGTAGAGATGAAACACTTATCTTTTAACCAAGATGGTCCAATAAACTGGGTGTGTGCAAGTAATTTTCCACTCAATTGTAGGTGGACACCTGGTGCAGAAGCCACCCCTATGTCAGGCTATGAGGCCACCAACACATAGGAAACTAGCTATAGATTCATAGCTCACTCAATTCAACTCAATTTCTCTCAAGTTAAGTGAATTTATTCACCACTAAGCACTTCAAGTAACTCATCCAATCATCAAATAATCATGGCATTCTCCTCCACTACCCACAAACCACAAGGAAGAAATTTCCCTTTTCTACCTAATAGACACCTAAGAGTATTCTTCACTTCTAGTGCTCACAATCTAGGCAGGAAGAATCCGTCTTGTTGTTTGTCTTTTGGAATAACATGGTTGAACAATACCTTTACTCTAAGGTACCCAATGCACTACAATTAGGAGGGGAAAGGCATGTTTCCTAAACATAATAACCTTTATGCTCCTCTACAAACATCCATATATTTTCCCAAGTCCACAAATTACACTCCCATTATTGATTTGGTGATTTTTAGGTTTGTATGTCAATGTAAAATGCGAGGGTTGTAGTTTTCAGAATTTGTCTAGTGCTTGAACATGAGAATGGTAAGAGTCTATATGGTGAATGATGAGAATGACAAGAGTGTTCATGAGAGTGGAATATGAGTGAACTCCGATGAAATCGGGGAAACACATCTCCATGAGGATGGAGAGCTCTTACACTTCCCCGTCAGGATTGCACCCAGTCCCATGCCCCCATAAGTATGTGAGGTAGGCATTTATTTCCAACCACCATGCACATTCAATGATTGGCTTCTAGTAAGTCAAAGATGGTGGATGAGATTTAAATAAGGCACATGATAAAAGGTAGGAGTTCCTAGGCAACACATGGTAATCCCTGCACTTTGGGCCTTTTTCCCTCTACCCCTGCAGTGGACTCATAGCCTGTCTTATGCTCCTAGTAGCCATCTTGGACCTTTATATTAATTTTTAACAAAGCATTTACACATCTTAAGCGTACCTTGTATGGTCTACCACACGATACATGGAAAGCATATTTATTGTAATTACATGCCTAGTCATTCACTAGTTGAGCCTTGAACTTGAGCTTCCCACTAGCAATCCATACAAAAATATTCACATCATTTACATATGGGGTCATTTATTTAAGATCATATAGCTTGACTCTTGTTATTATAAACACTTATTTAAAATTTATTCATAGTCTCATCTAATACATCTAAAGGGGAAAAACCAAGGTATGACATGCACCTTGCAGGAGTTTGGAAGGTTGAGTATAATTAGAACTTGCTTTCAAGCTCAACCTCTGTGTGCACAATGAGTGATTCATGTTTTAAAAGGAAATTAAGCATGTAAAGTCCTGACATAGGCCCCCTTGCTCAAGGAATGAGCTTGGCAAGGAGTTTCTCTACACACCCTTTCATTGCCCTTTCTCACATTAAGGTTTATGGTACCTTTGTTTTGCAAGGTGTGTGGAAGGCTTGTGATGTCATCAAGACTCACCTATCTTGGAAATACTTCTCTCTTTCTGGCCCAACCTCTCTTTTAACAAGTACTCCTTGCGGTGGTTCCCTATTGTAAAGTTTGAAGGTGAGATTTTGGTTGCATCTTCATGGTTATTGATCTTGAATCTTTTCAGGAAAGGCATTCACCTTGCTAATGACATGTTTGATAGCTTGACGTGACATTGAATACCTTGGGTAGAGGCTTTATAACATGACCAAGATTGAAAAGATCATGCTAGAGAAACCTATCCCCCATGGAGAGTATAAGTATTTATCCATTTATAATTATGTCAACATGAATGACAAGAGGACAACTAAGTTGGTGAAAGCGGTGTATTGTTATAGTGCCCACCAAGCACGAGGGCTTCACCTCATTGACCAATATCTTATCACGTTCATTCATAAAGGTTTTTTTTTTAATGTAGAAAATAGAGTCAATATATTGTAGGTATTGGGGATGTAGGATATGTGGGATTTGTAGGTATTGGGGTATAAAAGGGTTTATCTAGTCAAAACAAGGATTTATTGGGGGGTATAAAAAAGGGTATCTAGTCAAAACAAGGATTTATTGGAAATATGTAATGGGATGGGGGTTCAACAAAACGATATTTTGAGGTCTTTATCAATATCTAGTGAAATTAGGGGTATTCTTTAATGTCCCACGAATGCAGATGCTATGTCACAGGTTCATTGAGTGAAGACCCTGTGCCACCAAAGTTTGATTCCTCAAATAAGTGGTCAATGCTCATATAAGGAGGGCATTGATTGGATGAGTGTATGGAAGCACTGGCCTCTTAGAATATGGTTAATACCACACTTCATCATGGGAAGCTTTTTGGAATTTCTATAATTATATCAACATCACACTCAAAAAGTTGGTGAAGGAATATTTACCTATATCAACACATATTTTTTTGCTTAATTCCATGGGGAATAAAGACAAACAACATCCACTATGCATAGTTCCTACCCATAACTTTTACAACAATGTACTTAGTTTGAAACTTTGCAAATGTGCATAGTTCCACCCACCCTACCCGCCACTTCAAAGTTTCAGATGTTGATGTGCATATGTGTTCTTGCACACATATTTACACCCTCAACCCCCCACCCTCTTGGGGTGTGAGAGAATGCATCAACCCTCACACATGGCAGAGGGTGGCAAGGGCATTCCATGTGAGGGGGGTGATGCATATCCTCACTTCTTAAGAGGGTGGGTGGTGGAGGGTGATGCACACCCTCACCTCCTAGGAGGACGAGTGATGGGGTGTGAACTCACTACCATACATGCACACCCTCTCCCTCACACATACACACTCTTACTCCGAGAGGATGAATGATGGGAGGTGAAGGTGCGTGACACACATATGCACACCTTCACTATCAAGGGGATGGGTGGTGGAAAGTGAAGGTGTGCATATGTGTGCATCATAAAAACTCTCAAGGATGCTTGGCAGGAATATATGCCTTAAAATCTGATTGAATATGTATATCATTATATAGACAAAAATCTCATACCATCCCCTCAACAAACATAAAAATTCGAGAGTTAAAAATTTAAGAGTGCCATGCAACATAAATAACCATCATAAAAAACAATTTCAAATGTAGTTTCTAGTATTATCGAAATCATTATTTTACAAGAGATTGTAGATTAGTTTTTTAATTCTCTTTTGATTATGTTATCCAACCCTCTTCCTGGTTGTTTAGGTTTGGAAGTGAAGCATGAAAAGTTGTTCTTAAGTGTCGGATCAAGCAAGGATCCTCGCTCCAGAAACAAACTTTGTAGGGAGTTTCTCTTCACACCCTTTTCACACATCTTCTCACATTAAGGATTTTGGTACTTTTGTTTTGCAGAGCATGTAGAAGGCTTGGATGATGTTAGGCCTTACCTATCCTAGAAAGACTTATCTCTTCTATTGAACATCTCTTTGAACAAGCGTTCCTTGTGGTAGCCACCTCTTGTAAAGTTTGAAGGCAAGCCTTTCACCAAATCTTCATGGTTCTCAGCCTCAAGGCTTTTAAGGAAATACATTCTCTCCACCAATAATATGTTTCATAACGACCCTTAATGCCCTACCCTCTTGGGGGTTGAGAGCGTGCATTAGGCTCATTGCAACCATAACATTCCAATTTCATCACCAAAATTGGCTAAAACAATAAGAAGGATAAAGAGTATTAACCCCTTTCACACAATACACATCCTTACCCCACTAACTACCCTCCCCTCACCCGTTGGGTTGTTCATCCCCCACACATGACATGTGTGGGGGTGAGGGTGTGCATGTATAGAGGATAAAAAGACGATGTATATATGTGGGAGTTAGGGAGGTGATGGTGGTGGCAGGTGTTGCACACCCTCATTCCTTTAGAAGGTAAGTGTTGGGAAATGACGCTATATCGCACATGAGATGTAATATGCACCCTCACTCTTTAAGATGCCCTCATTCCTTTAGAAGGTGAGTATTGGGAAATGACGTTGTATCGCACATGAGATGTAATATGCACCCTCACTCTTTAAGATGGTGGATAGTGAAGACACCCTTCTTTACAAGTGCCACTCTCGCCTTAAAAGTTAAAAGAGTAAGTAATAGGTGACAAGGGTGTCACACAAATATACACCCTCATTGTAAAATGAATAAGTAATGGAGGGTAAAAATGTGAGGGAAAAAAAATCTAATATGATACTTTAAAATTTGCCGAAATTAAATGCTAAACAATCTTAATGGATACTGCATATCTTTATCGTGATAATGACAAAAATGTCCTGCCACCACCTGTACAACAGAAAAGTACCAGACTTTAAAATTTAAGAGTGCCATGTGATGCGGATAACCATCGTCGAAACCGATTTTAGATGTAGTTGCCCCGATTGTCCAAATCATTATCGGACGAGGGATCGATTCATTTTGTTCTCTCTCGATTATATCCCCTGGCCCTCTCCCCAACCGCGCAGGTTGGAGCCCAGATCGGATTTTGTAGATGGCTTAGTAAATTATAATGATAATTAAACTATTTACACATTATTATAACCAACAAAACTATATATATAAATAGAGGTTCTTCGTTTCATCTTTATCTCTCACGCTCTATATGATCGCAGGTTGAATCTCATCTCATCTGCAGCCAGCCCGCCTCTGTAAGAAAATATGCATCGGTTTGTTGACACCCGAGTCTTAAGCCGACATGCGAAACGCATGTTTTCCAGAGATTGTAGAGGCCTTGCTTTCAATAACAGGTAAAACCTCTTATTTATTTTTTTCCCGTCCCTGTATTTTCTGTTGAATTTCTGTGGCGTATTTTACAGTCCAGTGTTGTTAATGCCCACACTTTTCATGAAATTTCTCGGTACTCTGCATAACTTTTTTCTGTTTAAAGACAAACTAATGGGAGTGCTCCGTAGAGAATTAAGTAGGTGATATTATACACACTCAAAAGATGCTTTCTTACTTAACTTTTAGTGCCACTCAAGCAACACTTGAATGGATGGAAAGACAATGGCACTAGGGTCTTTGTCTACCACCATTCCCGGCCTGCTTGCGCTAGCCATGGCGACTCTTTCTTAATGATGGGGATAAACATGTCACTACGTTTGGGTGAATCGCATTTGGTAGAGAAGTCCAAAGTGACAATGTATATGTATTTTGTGAGGAAATTCAAGGGATGTTTTTGCATATTTGTGGATGACATCTCTAGTAAACTCATTGATGTAGATTAGTATGTTCATAGTGACACACAGTTGCGTGCTTAAATTTTGTGAGGAAACCTAATGGATGCGTCTCCATATTTGTGGTGGCATTCCTTGTAAACCTGTTGGTGTAGACTAGTATGCCCAATCTATAGGGGGATTAGAACCGGCACGTGATGACACAAAACTAGCAAAATGCCCAGCAATATTGGTGATCACATGTTGAGCTAACCCCTTAGGAATAAATATATATATATTTCCAGGTAATAATGCCCTGGGAAAATCCTTGGGTACTTCTCCTCATTTCGAGAATGGTACCTAGGGTAAACCCTAGATTCTTCAGAGCTCGAAACCGTTACAACAATATACTCATTATAAGCTCAACAAGTCACTTTATGAAAATAGAACCTGAGTGGAGAGGATAACACTCCATCCCACAACCACATAAACCAAACCCAATTAACACACATGCTGAAGGAACTTTTGATATATATATATATTTTCCTTCAAGCTATTCTTCTTGTATCCTATTCAAAGTTTTTCATAGTATTTCCTCTTTTTTGTTGATTTTCGTTTGTTTATTCTGTTTATTAATTAGCCTACTTTTACTCATGCAGTCACTGATTCAAGGTGTTCTTATATCCCATTCAAAATGTTTCATAGTTTTTTTCCCTGTTTGTTAATTTCCGTCTGTTTATTGATTACCCTACTTTTAAAATCATGCAGTCACTGATCCAGGTCATAATGTCTGCATAGGCAATTTTTTTCTGATATCTATGGTTGGAATTGTCTTTTAATGCTTATTTTCTGTCATTAAACCTGCTTATTTAGTTCTTATAGAGCTGGCGGATACGCCTTTATAAGCAAGTAGAATGCTATCCATTTTTACTGGATCGACAGTACAATCCAGTACAGGCCCATATCATAAGACTTTTTCATTTGGCCTCAAATATTAAGAGAGTCTCTGTTCGTGACTCTGTTCTCTTCCCCCAAAGGTCACCCAGACAGGCCCTCTCAGCCCTGGACAATCTCCAGACGGCACCATTAGACAATATATTGGTGCCTTCTTAGTGACTGACGTGGTGGCATATATTTCCTCCTCCTCACTTTCTACCTCTTTATATTGTCCTATTGACATCCAATATATCTTTCTTTCACTTGTTCTTTTCTTTCTTTGGTGTATTACCTATTTCCTGTATTTTAGAGTGGCCTAGTGCACTCCTACAGCTTAATATCACCAATAACTATCACTGTTTGTACTACTTAGTCTCATTGTCCTATTCTCTTTGGTCATCTGTTTTACATTAATAAAATTACTTATCTTATCCATAGAAGTATAATGCTGACATATTTTATTATTATTATTTAAATTAATGTTTCTAAATTTTCTATTTAATAATTAATACGTGCATAGAGCATTGAAAAAAAAAGGCGGGTTACAGGATAGGTCGATTGTCTATTACGATTGTATTTTGGCACTGGAGTAACCTGTGAACATTGGCTAATTAGTGGCAGCTTCAAAGCCTTCAGTTATTGCCACTGTTTCAAACATGATTCCGGTATTCTTCATGATTATGCCAAAGGTGTTGAGATTATGTGGTTAATCTTCACACGAGGCCATGTGCTGACCTATTGTAATGGGGCTTATTGAGCCCACACATGGTAACTAACCCATTAATTATATTGTATTTTATTTGGCTGTTTTGTTAAGGCTGACCTAGTCAACCTCTTGGGGCCAGCGTCCCAACCTCGAGGATGTGTATAAATAACCTTACAATCCTCTCATTTGTAAAATCTCTCTCAAGTAAATTCATTATTTGATAAGCCCGAAGGCACTTCTAAACAGTTCGCTCTACTTGTGGATAATTGTTCTTTGCGATGAGTTGATCTTTTTTTTACTCGGGGCATTTGTGCTCATGTTCCAGGTTGGCACAGCCATTATTATTAACGCGGGCTAAATCTGGTATTGCTGTGGGGTTTTCCTGATTTGTCCAAGATCTTCTATCTCTTGTGATCTTAACATGGTTTTAGTGCTGGTGTGAACATATCTCGCTTTATTTAATTTCTAGGGTTTACAACTTCCTCCATACACAGTACACTACTCCTCCATGTTTAGTGGAAGTATATTGGGCAGGTCTGAAGTGTAATGCTGTTTTGGAAAAGGTTGGTGTTTCTAGGACCAGTGGAGTCCAATGGACTCACATAGTGCGCACCTGGCCGTGCGCTTGGCATATTGGTCCTCGACCTCTTCACAAGAATGGATTGTAGACTTTGGAAGCTAATGAGCATATGATGAAACACCAACACTTCCTCTCCAACTATTGATAGGAACACAATGGAGGGAAAGTTATTATTAGGGACGTCTCACCCTTATTGGTTTTAGGATGCGGTGATGTTATTATCGACGATGCCAAGTTTGGAGAAGCTTTTCATGTTCTAAGCATAGGATCTAATCTTCTTTCTATATACCAACCACATCATTCACACCAACAAAAAGGTGGAATTTTGGCTAGATTGATGGGTTATCGAGGACATAAATGATGGTTTTAAAGTATTTGCTTCTGGCTATTGCAATGATTTCCACCATATGTATAAACCAGGGAAGTTTTCATCTCTTTCAAAATGAAGTGGATATATTACTATGCTAGCCAATGTTGACGACACTAGCAAATTATGGCATCAACGCTTGGGTTATACCAACTTTGTGACCTTATGACATATGAGACATCTATGGATGGTAGATGATCTTCCATAGATTGAACCAAGAGTAGTGAGGCACAATTACAACCTAGGTAAACTTGTCATTTTGTGATACTAATAAACTAAATTGAAAAAAAAATTGAGACCCATAAAAATTAATACCAAATAAAAATGGTCAACCATAATAACAAAATAAACACTGATAGGTTTGTGTTTAGATTTCTTTTTGATCTCTCTCAGTGCTTAAAAGATCCTAGTTTAAGATGGTTTTAAAGTAGTTGCTTTCAGCTATTGCAACAAGTTTGACCATATGTATAAGTTGGGGAAGTCTTCATCTCCTTCAAAACAAAGTGGATTTATTTCTATGGTAGCCAATGTCAACGACACTAGCAAATTATGGCATTAACACTTGGGTCATACCAATTTTGGGATCTTACTACATATGAGTTGTCTAAGGATGGTAGATGATCTTCCAAGGGGAAAACAATTGCGATGTAGAATATCGCCATGCCTCCAAATATGTGAGAAGTAACACAAGAAGGGGAGTGCTCTACTTCACCTCGTGAATAACCCCTCAGGTGATACCACACCAATGCCAAATTACTAAAATCACCTAGGGCGTTCCCCTTCTAGTGAAAAATGTGTCATGAACAATTTATCACCATAAGCACAACAAGACTAGACAACCACAACAATGAGTGTATGTATGAAGTGCTCAACTGAAATAATCACTAACCATGATGAACAAGCTATCCAAGAACAAAAGAGACTTCATCTAACCAATATATACTATTGATAAATCACTGGAGTAAACTCCTCATGATGATGCGCTATAGAGGTCAATAAGCAAAGTGTGCAAATAATAAGTTGCCTCTAGGCACCTCAATGCCAATTGGTGGCTATGGTTGACAATGTCACAAGGGAAGTGTCCAGGAGAGTGTGTGCACAAATCATAATGCCCTTGTGTCAATCCAATGCATCCATCAATATCATCTGAATGCATTTGACAGAATCACGAGTGTAAGGCCTCATATAATATGAGGGGTAATAGGATGCAAATGGGTTTTTAAGATTTTGACCACCTATTTCAACTAGGGGGTCAACTCCATGCGCGATGAAGCTATGTACCTGATGGTGCAACAAAGTTGAAGACTTACTGGTTCTACAAGGCAATTTTGGCCTCAACACTTCTTTTTGTTACTGGAATTTCCGCTCCCCTGCGTTGGATAATAATGTAATGGGTCTGCATGGATCATATTTTAGGTTAGTTGCCTAGGACTTTATCACTAGGGAAGTCCTTTCATCGAGTGCTTTTTTTCCTCAGGTAATTAGTTTGGCCTAACCAACCATTTTAATTACCCTTGAGTTTTTCACTCCCACAATAATCCTCCAAAGTGGTGAAAGACATTCTAATGATCGAGCCCAATGGGTGACTAGGGTCTAGGAATATTGTAAATGACCATGCTAGACATCTCCTAGAGTCTTGCGAAATTCCGTCGAGTTTAAGTAGTTTTTTTTAATTTTTGAAAATTACCTAGTTAATGGTAATTTTAATTATTTTTGATGTAAAAATGTAAAAACTAGGTCCTTGGGGATTTTGATAGGGGTGTGAGTACTCAAAAGAAACAGAATGAGACCCCTACACCCTTGGACCAAGTTTCAGCTCAATTGGACATGTTTTGCTAGGTCATTGTCCATGAGGAGTCCAAGTCAGTCCAAGTCAACAATTTAATTGCTTAATTGACAAAGTCAAAATGTTAATTTTTGTAAAAAATGAGCAAAAAGAGTTGAGAAAGAGTGGGAAAGGTTTCCTAAGCCTTTTCCTAAGTTAGAAAAGCAATTTTCTAGCCTAACCCAACCCCCCCTTTGCTTAGCCACACTCACAACCACTCATCCCCCTAGGGAAGTTGCGCCCCCCTTAGTGAGGAAGTCACCCAAAATGAAAAATTAAAAGATGAAACACCCTATCCTCCTAAGTGTGCCCTCCTAGTGATCTAATTTGATGTTGGACTAAATCAAAAGGTGTTTCCTCTCCCCCTCACTCACCCCTCACACTACCAAAACCCTAAAAGTGCACCCTCCTTGAGATGGTGAGTTCTTTTGCATGAGTAACACTTGGAGCTCATCCAAGAGGGGTCACTCTTGCCTCCCAAGCATAAAAGAAAGCCTCCCCCCCCTTATTACAAATCTATTCTCAGTGTACTGTTACTATGCCCAAATCTCTCCCACTCTTCTCTCTTGTTGAAATAATGTAACTGCGAAGAGCATTCTTATTATTATTGTTATTTTATTATTAGGATTAATTCCCATTCTGTAGGTCACCCAAGGGTTTTGTGGACAAATTTCAGATCTGGAAATTTGTCTCTTCACCCAACTCAAGGCTCTAAAAATTTCCGCAATATTTTTCTGTACATTTCCATACTTTTTTTGGGCATTCTAACCCCTTTGAATAGTTCGTTTCAATACATTTTACTTGCTGATTTCTACATAGAAATGTTCTGTTTTAACTAATAGAAAATATTTGAAGTTCATTGGTCACTATTGCAGCTTTTCCAGCAAGTTTTGCTTGCTGGTTTTTTGCAGATTTGAACCAGAAAGGAGGAGGTACATCCCATTTGGGGACCTAAAACGTCAAGGAAAGACCTCCCAAGTTGGGGTATTATTCACCCAACTTTTCTCTTTTCTTCTAGCATTGTAAGCAAGCTCAAAGAGAGTCTCTTGGGTTTGCATTTCTCTCTAAGTAATAATTTTCTGCGTTTTTTTAATTGTTTTGTGCCTACACATTGCATAGTGGATTGGCCTAGCCACCCATGCAAAATCGTAAGGCTAGTTGTTAGTTTTATTTTCAGCATTGTTATTTCTTTTTGAGTTTGCCCCACTTGTCCTTAAGGCAAGGTTGTGTGGCTAGGTTTACTTGCTTTCATTTCAAGTTAAGCTATTTCATTTGTTTATTTCATTCACCCACTTGGACACAAAACCAGTAGGCTTGTCCTCCATCTTGTGCCTTTGTTGAGGTTGCAAGTAGTTAGCTCTTTCTTTCAAGTTATTTACTTTATTTCATTTTTTTGCTTACACCCTGCAAAGAGGTTTGGCTTAGCCACCCATGCAGTATCGTAAGGCTTGCTTCATGTGCTTAGTGGTTTGTGGTTTATGGTTTATGCTTCTAGTTTCATTTAGTTTATTTTCTAGTTCATTCTTTATATGTCATAATAGTTAGAAGCTTTTCTTTCTTGTGTAATATCTCGTATAAGCTCTTGGAAGCATTTCATTTCTTTTGCAATTTCTTTAAGTTGGATCTATAAGCATTTTGTTTATTTCATTTACTTTTTAGGCTCTATTTCCTTAAGCAATTTAACACAAGTAATCTTAAGTGCTAAATCAATCAACTTGTAGTTTTAAGAGGGATTAATTAATCTAGTAATTAGAGCACCCTTTACTGATACAACTTTCGCCACCAAAAAAGAGGCTTGTGGAGGCTACTTGGGGTGATAGATCAGGGATGATCTCACGGCACTAGGTGTCCCCCTTGTTGAGCGCCCAAGTTTTTCGGGTTGACCTACGGAGCTAGGGTAAGGCCTTGTTTGCCTTGCTTATTGAGCACCCAACAATCATTTTGGCCAAAGCGGTAGGAGTATAGGGGAAGTCACCTAGTTTAGGCTTGCAACTTCACCTCTCCTAATTCAAGCTTAAAACTTACTCACACAATTTGTGCTTCAAGCTCATAATCTAAAATCTAAGTTGTGTATGATCTTTACTTTCTTGCAACTTTACTTTCAACTACTATCTTTATTGCAATTTAGATTTCAGTTGAGCATCTTTATGGTTGAATGGTTCATCTTTGAAGTTGCGCATTAGCTCCATTGGTGGCTTTCCTTTCAAGTCTTGTTTGCCTTGAAGTTGCGCACTTGTCCTTGAGTATTCTATTTTGAAGTTGTGCATCTCCTTTGGGCATCTAGCTATGGTTTGAAGTTGTTTCTTTTTGTGGTGAATGCATCTTTGAGCTATCTTTTTTAACGTTTGCAAAATCAATTAAGGGGTTAGTTCAATTATTGCTTCACTAGTGTAATAGATCTAACAAGTGCTTCTTTCATTTCATTTGTACGTAGTTGTATCTTTGTATATTGCATAATCATCTAGTTATTCTTTATTGTTGATAATTGTTGTAATTGTAGCTCATTTGTATTGATTTGTAAAGTTATTACTTAATTGTACTTAGATCTTTTGTAAACTTAATTAACCCCATTGCCCAACCTTTAGGCACTAGTCATAGTTGACTTTAGGGAAAGGGCTGATTTTCATTAAAGGTGTGCATTGCATTTGCTGCCTCTCATATAGGCTAGCTCCACCTTACCTTTAACAAACTAAAATTAACTCCTAGAATTCATCTAATAATTCACATAGTAACTAGGGTCTACCCCCCTTGTCTTCCCTAGGAGTAAGCCTAGACGAAAGAAGTCCAAATCGAGGTGACAAGTGGGTTTGGACTTAGGCATTGTGCCTCCAAGGACACACTAAGTGGATTGAGACTTTTCCACATTTGCAAGTGTGTATAAGGACGGCAACAAAGATCAAGTATGATGTTGATGGAAAACTTGGTAAGTACAAAGTCCATCTTGTTGCTAAAGGCTTTTCCTAGAAAGAGGGCATTGGCCATTTTAAGACCTTTTGTCTATTTGCTTGTATGGACCTAATTTGGATGATCCTGTCTATAGTTGCTTCATTGAATTGGGAAGTTCATTAGATGGATGTCAAGAGTGCTTTTCTCCATGGAAATGTCCAAGAACAAATTTATATGTAGAAACCACTTGATTTCGTATAGAATGGTCTTATTCCTTTGGTATTAAACTCAATAATCTTTATATGGCCTTAAGCAAGCACCTTGCGCTTGGTAGGAGAAGATTCACAATTTTTTTTATCAGTTGTGGCTTCACTTGCTATGAGATTGAACATGATCTCTATATTCGCCATCACAATGGCAAGACTCTCATCATTGTGCTATATGTGGATGATCTCAGCTTGATTGGTCATTCATTGTCCATGATCAACGATATGAGGTGGCAACTTTAGGACTCTTTTGAGATGATTGATTTAGGCCTCCATTTTTTCTCGGGACTTCAAATTTCTTAGACCTTTGTTGGGATTTCACTTTCTCAACTTTAGTACACCCTAGATCTCTTGCAATGTTTTGGGATTGAAGATTGCGAGCCAGTGAAATCCCTTCTGGAGCCCAGCTTAACCATTCTATGGGCGTGTATCGATGTAGGAAAGTTGTCATTAAGGGGGGATACATGATGTACTTTAATGTCTTCTCTTTGTGACCCCATGTTTAGATTAAGCAGGGTTTTTGAGAGTCTGTGGTTAATCTTTACTAGAGGTCATGTGCCGATCTATTGTACTGGGAGTTTGAGCCTACACATGTATTTGGCTATTTTTGGCTAAGGCTGACCTAGTTAACATCTTAGGTTAGCTCTCTAACCGCAAGGATTTGTATAAATAACCCTACACTCCTTTCAATTGTAAAATCTCTCTCAAATGAATTCATTCTTTGTAATCTTAAGGGCACTTCTAAACAATTTGCTCTACTTCTGGATAATTGTTATTTGTTATGAGTTGAGCTTGCTCTCTTGGGCACATCTATGCTCTTGTTCTAGGTTGGCAGATATAGTATTGATATGGGGTTGATATATTGTTGCAGTTGCTAAATCTGGTATTGCTGAATTAGGGTTTTTCTGATTTGTTCACCATAGATCTATCTCATGTGATCTCAACAAAGTGGGCTACATGAGCAAATATTGTATGGTCACTATCAAGGTGTTTGGGCATTGTTATCTAATTATTAATGATAGGATGTGGCAATCAAGGTTTTTGGTCCTTGTAGCTATTCTTATCGAAGAGAGAAGATTTTTAGGATTCATCATGTGTCCATCCTTTATGGAAGAGAGAGAATTTCAAGGTTTTATTATATGGCCATTCTTATGGAAGAGAAAGAATTTTAATGATCCAGATTTGTTTTGATAGTGTACAAAGGTCAGAGGATTTGTAATTAGTGACAAGGTTCCAGTTACTGAATTTTTGGCAAGTTCTTATAACAGTTTTACACACTCATTTATCTATATCTTAAAACAATATATATTATTATTTTTTGATGGTGTTCGAGAGTTGATTTTCTTTGTCCTAGTAATGAGAGGAAGGAGAATGGGAGTTCTTATATTAAAAATAATTATATAGTTATTCCATATTTGTAATAAATCAATAAAATTTTGAGATTTCTGTGCAAGCTGAATAGGCCTAGGCTAATTAATGTTGGATTTTCTTTCATTACTATAGTGTTGAGTTAAATGGAAGATTTATTTATTTGAATGTTTCTGTCTACAAGTTCTTTGTTTTTCAGGATGCGTGTTTTTAGCTTAATTTATGGGTGATTATTTTGCTGATTATAGACAATTATTTTTATTGCAAGGGATTCTCATTCACTAGCTTTTCGCACTTTGGATGCTGAAGAAGTATCAGGTTCACAAAGCACAGAAGTTCTCAATTTAGGTCAGTTTTTCCTTTTCTTGTAATCTAGAAATTTTGGCTCTCATTAATTGCCTAATTTCCTTTGATATTAGTCGAGTCCAATTTCAAGTTGGAATAATTGATACAAGCATTATTCACATTATTGCTATTTTCATGGTTGTCCTTTGACAATATAGATTTTCATCACTTAAATATTTAGCAAACCAAAATCTTCACCCCAGTGGGCTTCATTTTTCACTTACACATATTTATCACATTCTACATGTCACATATTTTAACAAGCACCCATGAATACACCATTGATCATCTCATCCTTTACAATAACATATAGTTACATTAATTTAATATTTAGCTATCCACAAATCTTTTCTCTCATAAATTCAACCTGCCACTGACAAAAATGTATCACATTCTATATGATACGTATCTGAATAAGCACCCATTCTGACACCAACAATTATCTTATCCTCCATGAGACCCAACTTAACAAACACCCATTTAAACACAAGCAAGTATAACACATTGCAACATATTGTGATGTACATTGTCAAATCACAAGAACTCATCTATTAATCAAAAAATATTTATAATACAGGACACATGTACTTAGGCATGGTCATTAGGCATACGTATTCCAGCATGATTTAGCCTCCAGTATTGCCTTGGGAATCAATTTTGTTGGCCTACAGCATTGTTGACAGCCCAATCTCCAAATATGACACATCTTAACAAGCACTCATTTAGACACAAGAAAGTATAACACATTGCGACATATTGTGATGTACAACATCAAATCACAAGAACTGATCAACTACTCAACAAATCATTATAAGGCATGTGCTGAGGGATGGTCATTAGGCATAAGTATTTCTGCCTAAGTTAGCATCCTTTGCTGCCTTGGGAATTGCTTTTGTGGGCCTATAACATTGTTGACAACCCAGCCTCCAACTATGACTTATCACAAACATTAGTGCATTTCTTTTATTTGGGTTAATTCCTTACTCTATCAATTCATGCACAAGAGTGTAAGGTTGATGCCTTACTTTCACTATGCTACATTTTCCTTTACACTTAAACCATCTACGATTGTAAGGTAGCCACCCCATAGACTAACACCTCAAGAGGAATTGCATGGGGTTCATGTAGTTTCCTCCCAAGTACTGACCACCTATGCCCAAGCCGTTATTGTTTAACTTGCAATTGTACAACTAATGCATAGTATACCTAGTAAGTACTTGATTTAGAATACATACAAAGATGCGCTTTAGATCTATATTTGTTAACCTTCATAGGGATGAACCCATGACTGTGGATAGTAGTTTCATTGTTTATGTTAGTTGCATTATGGATTCTTTCTTTCTGATTAGATAATATTCATCTAAATATGGATCCACCTTTGATAAAACAAAGAGAAGAGAGATTTTAGTAGAGGAAAGAGAAATACAATATCAATGGCTGAAAAAATGAACTCTCCAATCCTTGTGTCTTTCTTTTCCTTCATTCAATTGCATTGCGAATTGTTTATTGAGACCTGATATTAGGGCTATTTTAAAGAGGGATTTGGTCCTATGCATCCTAGCTTAGTAGACAATAGGTTCTACCTCTATTATTGATAATGAACACTATTGTAAGTATCCACACCCATGAAGTGGGGAGTAGTCCTTTCTTTTGGAAGTGGAAGTATTGGATAGTTTACATAGTTTGAATAAGTATCGACGAGGCTTGAGCGAAGGTGACTCTCAACCAAGAAAGTAGGTGATGGTGGTGCTTATCTAGCTACAGAGTGTGGAAACCTATGCCAATAACCCTAAATATTTGACGAGTTAGCTTGCAAAGATATCTATATAACGTTATGGCCATGCTACTGAATATGAACTAGGCCATGTGGCCCTTTCATTTAGGTACTTATCAACAGAGACATTGGATGTAGTGATAGAAGCTCTCCTTGGGAAGAAAAGGAGTATGAAGAAAAAATGGTAATATGTAAGTGGCACAGTTGAAGCATTATTTGTAAACAAAAGGAAATTCAAAATTCACATATAACAAATTTGACAACAGTTTAACTTGTAGATTAGATTTTGATGTAGAATAAGGGAAAGGAAGATGCCTTTGTTGTCAGAAGATGGGAGAAAATGCATAGGATTGCAAACCTATTAGAGAAAAATTGATGATGAAGTAAACACTGTTATCAACACTAAGATTGACAAGTAGTTTTAAGCATCCATTAATTGATGGAACCCACAATGCATAAATAAAGAGGTCAATGGAAGAATATTCTTTTATAACACTATCCATGCTTGTTTAAGGTGTAGGACAAACATAAAAGCATACAAACGTATATCTACCTAGATGAATTTGTGGATGTGGGCATGGTACAAACTTTTCTTTTGGTGATGAAAGAGTTGGGCTCCTACCTTTCGAGAAGCTTGTTTGCTTTGGTGATGAAATAGTTGGCTTCCCACATTTTGAGAAGTCCGTAGTAGGAGTTTCAATGCACCCATAAGAAATAATCGTGGAGGAGATTGATTCTACATGGGGAGTTCTTCATAATTAGAAGCTATGAGCCAATTGGATATTGGCTACAAGGGGAGTGTGGGAGTTATAGCTACACTTCCAACACATAGTATAGTAAGTACTAGATTCAGATTGCATGCAAAGATAAGTTTATGATCTATATTTGTAAATCTTCACGTGTCTTGCACTAGTTATATTAGTTAGATTATCTATAGGTGTTGCAAGTTTTAGCACATTCATTCCAATCTTCACATTGACCTTTTCATGAGGCTATTATATGCGAGCTCAACTTGCAACAAAACTTGGTCCCATTGTTTTGGCTTGTCTCCAACCAAACTTCCCACAAAATTTCCAAGACTTTGGTTGACCACTTTTGTTTGTCTCTTTGTCTTTAGGTGATAATATGAACTGTGCTACAACTTTGTTGTCGTTTTCTTCCATAATGTCCTCTACAAATGACTTAAAAATCTAGTATCTTTGTTTGATGTGACTATCTTCAATAGTCCATCCAATTTCAAATTTCAGTGTGTCCTTGAAGAGTAGCTTTGCATAATATGTTGCCTACAAGGCATGAATTATGCTATCTTTGAAAACATGTCAACCACAATAGACATTGTATCAAATGCTCATCGTGTTCTTACTTCTTAGTAGTCCAAGAATGAAATCCATTGATATGTCCACCCAAGGCATCCTTGGAATCGACAACAATATGTACAGTGTTGTATTTTGACTTACTTCTTTTGCCTTTGCTAATTTTTGCACCATGACACAACTCTTTTGACCTCTTTTTTCACACTCGACCAATAATATCTTTCCTCCTCAAACACTGTGTTTTATTGTGCCTAAAGTGTACTAATTTGATGCTATGCAACTCACTGATTAGATTCTTGCACAATGAACTTTTTGGCATGGATAACTTCCTCCCCTTGAACAAATATACATCTTAGATGCAAAACACAACGTTGTGTTCTTGCACATCTTCGCAACTTGTCCAAAATCTCATGGCACTCTTACAAATCCTTGATATACTCAATGCTCACTGTCTCATTCAACGTTGTCGCCAACATCAATGCTCTCTTGCTTAGTTTGTTCGTGACCTTATTCTCCTTCTCGAGCTTGTGTTTCAACATGAATGTGTAGCTCTATAGAAACTCAACCCGTTTCACATGTCTGTGATTTAGCTCTGCATAGCTATTGATAAATGTCAATGTTTGATGGTTTATGTATAGTATGAACTCATGTGGCAACAACTAGTGCTTCTAATGCTTTTGCTGTTGAAAAATTTAAATGACTTGGAGAAACATTAATCCATGTGTCCTTTGCTTGCATGACACCTTGCCTAAGCAGAGAACACTCGTCCAAGCTACAGTATTTCAACACTCCCTCTTACCGAGGAAGGTGTTCTCCACTATTCCCATCTTATCCCTGAAGAAGACTAACTTGCCTTTCATCAAGGCCTTGGTGAGAATATCCGCTACTTGCTCATCTGTAGGCACATACTGTGGTTGGATTGCACCCTTCTATACACAATCTCGAATGAAGTGATACCTGACGTCATTGTGCTTTGACCTATCATGAAACATTGGATTCCCAGAGAGTTTTATGCAACTCTCATTATCACAATGAATGATGGTTGACTCTAGCTCTTGACAGAACAATGCCACTAGCAGTTTTCGAAGCCATATGGCCTCACATGTTGCCATGTATTTTGCTTCCGCAGAACTCAATGCAACAGATTTTTGCTTCCTGCTGAACCAAGAGACAACCCCCGATCCTAAGTTGAAACAACACCTCAAAGTGCTTTTCCTGTCCACTGCATTGCCTGCCCAGACTGCATTTGTATAGCCCATCAACTTCACTCCATCTCCCTGAGCATACCTCAAACCATACTCAACTGTGCCACGTAGGTACCTCAATATATGTTTCGTTGTTGTCCATTGTGCTCTCCTTGGTTCAACCATGAACTGACTGAGAGTTTTCAGAGCAAAACAAATGTCTGGCCTAGTATTTGACCAGATACATGAGAGAGCCTATCAACTGCCTGTATAAGGTAGGGTCTACTACCTCTTGTTTGGAAGCATCTATCTTCTTCCAATTAGTAACCATGGGTGTAGACATCGGCCGACAGTCCTACATCTTGAACCTCTTCAAGATCTCTACTGTGTATTTCCCCTGTCCTAGGAAAATCTTGCCATCTCGCTGCCACACCTCCAATCCAAGAAAATAGTGCATCAACCCCAAATCCTTCATATCGAACTCCGAAGCAAGATCCCTCTTGCAATTTGCAATAAGCCTCTATGAACCTGTTAGAAATAGATTGTCCACATATAACACGAGAATGAGTGGCTCACCCCCTATTTGTTGATTTTTCATTAAGCTAAAGCATGAAGTTCATTCCAATTTTAGCATTTTACTTGAACCATAGACAATTGCAGTTACACCATAAACAATTTGTTGTAGAAACTAAGATCACAAGAAGAAATACCATGCACAAGTACACAAGAAGTATCTTGAGAAACCCTTCTCAACAAGGGAAGAAAACCCAGCCAATCCTTTGCTATATTCTTCAATAGAAAGCCCTCCCACACCATAAACCTAGCACACAAAAGGGTGCTCACAAAACCTAGAAGACTAGTGCCCAAGAGAGGTGCGCACTTCAGCCCAAGAACAGTACTTGGTGAAATTTCCAAATTCACACTTGTGTTGTGTTTCCTCAATGGGGAAATCACCTTTATTTATATTATACAGGACATATCAAAAGTAGTGTCTATTGGCACAACAGGGCCGACCTCAATAACTCAAAATATAATTAATAATTACCATATTAATTATCTTTTACATCAATTATCTTTCACTTTATGGTGGGGTCAACCTGTACCCTTTACATCACAAATAGGGTTACAGGTAAGTCTG
Organism: Picea sitchensis; assembly: GCA_010110895.2. Taxonomy (NCBI): domain Eukaryota; kingdom Viridiplantae; phylum Streptophyta; class Pinopsida; order Pinales; family Pinaceae; genus Picea; species Picea sitchensis. Next base: position 118,907 of record SNQJ01S0019601.1, read on the forward strand.
ACTCTTAGAGAATATAGCAAGGGATCTGATACACCCACTAGTGCTCAGCCACTAGGGGCACGTCCACCCGTGCTCAGCCACAGGGATGTCCAAGTCTCTATCTCACTGCGTCTCGCAGGAGAATCATCAGAATACACACTCGCTAGTGCAACCACTAGGATCACGTCCACCTGTGCTTAGCCACATGAACGTCCTACTCAACAGATCTCTATCTCACTGCGTCTCACAGGAGAATCATTTGGCGTATCACATCATCTCAACTCTCTGCACAGAGGAGAACAATAAACCCATCACATGGGCTCCTTCACCCCTCACAGGGGTACACATCGTTTCATCTTCGTCTCAGAGAGATCGACACACCCAACTCATGGGCTTCCTCACCCCACACCGGAGGACACAACATTCCATCTTCGTCTTAGAGAGGAACAACACACCCATCTCATGGGCACACCCACCTCATGGGCTCTCTCACAGGCCGACTCACTTAGTCTGTGTCATGGAGGATGTCTCACGCAACTGTAATCATCAACACTATCATGATATAATATAGGTTCGAGTCTGCCTCACTCTTCACGAAGCCCATGCCCTATAGGTTCGGATGGGTTGCTATTGGGTGGGTCTGTGAAAAGTCATCGTCCGTCCCCTCCTTCTCCCCTATCCTTGTTTGGGCATTGGGATTGGCTACATTAGGAAGGGTTGTACCTTGCCTTGTGGGAAGAAGAGGCTAAAGGCCTAGAGGGTAAAAGTAGCTGGCAAGAGTTAAAAGCCAATATTGAAACCTTTGAGATGCTTCGCCCAAGGATCCCCCCAAGAAAGCAGTGAAAAGCTTCTCAGTAAGAAAAGGGGACCCATAAGATACATAAACACTCAAGGTACTAGTTGATGGATAGGAGGTCTCATCACAAGCTGGCCCATTATGACCATGGGCATGTAGCGGTATGACACTACCACCTATCTGGTTACCAAACTAGGGTAGTGGCTCTTGGTGGGATAGCCAAGAGAAAGGGGGTCTCATCATGAGCCAACCTTCTCATTTTCGTGAAATGTTTGTGGATAACGCTGTCATCTTTGGTCATCAAGCTAGGACAGTGGCCCTCAACTAATCCCTTGAAGCACAAAAGCAAAAGATCAAAAGAAATAAAGCTCAGAATAAAAGGCAATGAATGGGCTAGGAAACAATTGCATTTATGACAAGGTGCAACTCGCCCTCTACAAAGCCACCCACAGGTAAGACTTTACATTTCCCTGTTATTACCTGCACCCCATGCCCAAACACTTACCCCATGCCACCTCATACACTTACATGACTTGGATCAGATCCCACCTGGGAAACACCCCCACTTAAGAGTGGTTAGCCCAATAGGACTCCTAGAGACCTTCTCCAAACCTAACTTGTCAAATTGCATAACGTCTTTGAGCATTTGTTTGGGTTAAGGGGGGTTTGATGCACATGTCTGGGTAATTTAATTATTGGATGTGATTTACATGCTATGAACCATGTGACTTATGAATCCCTGGAGGGCGTACTTGTTGCTGTAGGACTTTGCTCGGTGGACAGGCACACATGAGGGAATGATTAGCTCGGACCTTCATGGGGGCTTAAAGCCCACAGATGGATACTGCAACCCTAGCTAGGGGTAAGAAGAAATTGAAGATTTGCACCAGGAAAAAGAAGGACGTTGCCTTTGGAGGCAGCCTTGCAGACCTAGACCCAGGGGACCTTGCTCTTCCACATGGACGTTATCCCTTGAGGGCCTTGGACGTTACCATCATGACCCTATACATCATCTAGAGCTAGGGTTTTCATTTTGGAGGCATTTATGAGCCTGGTGGCATGTGTGGACATCATCTAGGGCAATGTTGCACGAAGCGGGAGCGTTTTAGGAAGTGGGAGCGTGGGAAGCGTCACCATCATGACCCTATACGTCATCCAGAGCTAGGGTTTTCATTTTGGAGGCATTTATGAGCCTGGTGGCACGTGTGGGCATCATCTGGGGCAATGTTGCATGAAGCGAGAGCGTTTTAGGAAGCAAGAGCGTGGGAAGTGTCATTTTCCAAAAATCCTCGGAAGCGAAGCGTCTGTTATATATATATTAATATATATATTGTGTTTATATTAAAAAAACATGCAGAAAGACAAATTAGCTGTAGAATGTATGAAAACATGCATATTTGTACATTGTAACATTAAAATGGCATCCATAGTAGTAAGTAGTAGTACATCAATGATTAACCATTCGAGCATCAACCATCTAGAATCTAGCAATTACAAACTTACAAACCAACATACAAATTTTTAAGCCATATAATAGAAAGTAGACCATTAAGTTAGGGAATGAAATCAGTCATCTAGCAATTGTCAAAAATAACATGAGTATTGACCAAATAATTATGATTACAAAATATGCCATCTGCACTGAATTATGAAGATCGAAAGGTCCAAAACAATAAAGTTTAAACTATGCTAGACTCTAGAGTCTAGTTGCTAAATGCTATGAATCTATCATCTATAGATTGACATGTACATTGTAAAGTAATGAAAAAGGAGAAACATCAAACAACTATCCCATCCTCCTTCCACCAACACGATTGCCGTGTGTGCCTCCACATGGTGGTAGTGGAGGAGCCTGAGAAGGACAAAATTGTGCAAAATGTATAGATGAAGATGAAGCCCCTGCTACTGGAGTCCTGAACAGGGGGACCAAGGATTCGGTAGTAGCTGGGGGTGGCATCTCAACATGATCATCATCATAAAAAAGAGCATTCTCCAATTGCTCTAAAAGCATTACCCGATCCTCCAAATTATCCTCCTCTGGATGGTTGTCCCAACGCTTCAAGTTTTTATCCTCGTTTGCCTCCTCACAGTAATGGGACAACAATCGCAAGTTGTAATGAACATAAACCAAGCTCTTTGCCCGACTTGCATTCAACCTGTTTCTTTTGACGTTGTGGATGAAACTGTAGGTGCTCCAACACCTCTCTGCAGAAGAAGTGTTCACCACATGTGTTGCCAAATGTTGGAGCTGTGGGGTGCCACTGCCATAAATGTTCCAGCACGCAAGAGAACTCAAATTCCCTCAATCTCTTACTGCATGGTTGGTCCCAAAGGCACCTTGGCCAAGCATGTACTGGCTCAATTGTTGCCGTATCTTGTTACACTCCTCCTCGTCCGGGACCAATTTGTCTAATGCTTTCATATAACCTGCAACAATTATAATTTATTATAAATAGAAATGAATTATGAATATAAACCATAAGTAGAAAATTGAAATGAGCATAAACCATAAGTAGAAATTATTATAAAGAAATTGTTTGAAAAAATTTCTACCTGCTTGAACCTCTGGATCTTGGTGTGGTTTTTTCTTGGTCCCACCAACAAGTGTTGGTGTTGAAAGCCATGATACATGATAGTATTTCGATGTTAGCACGTATGCTAAGGCATGTAGTGGAATATTTAGCATTTCCCACCGTTTTTCCACATCTACACGAATAAGGTTATACATGTTGACATCTCTAGGCTCAACAATGTCTTTAATCAACCCTAGCATGCTATCCATTTGCTCATACACCTCCACAATGATTGGCCGATCTGAATCTAAAAACTTGATCATGTTCTAAATTGGCTTGGTGAATTGCAAAACATACCGAACCTGTGACCAAATCTAACTGTCAAGCGCTGTGTTCTTGACTGCTAATGCACCTTCTTTATCACTGCTCAAATCATCCCATTCATCACTCATCACCATACCAGCCAAAGCTTGTCTCACCTTCAATAGGTGCCTAAAAGTGAGGTAATAGCTAGCAAATCTAGTTGGTGCAATCTTAAGTATCTGCAACCTAGAGTAAGTGCTATAGAAGTAATTGACCCTTGTATGCCTAGTGATATATTTGATGACTTGCTTCCCTCTCTTGTACAACTGATTAATCCATCCACATTCTTTATGTTTGACAATATCATGCATCAAAAGGTTCAAGGTGGTGCACCAAACACCCAGACCAAAAGATGTGTGGATGCATTCGCTCAATGATTTTTCCTGCTCCCTTACAATTTGCTGCATTATCAGTGATTACTTGAATCACATTAGAAGGGCCATCTTCATCAATTGTTTTCAACAAGAGCTCTGAAATGTTTTGAGAAGTTGCACCTATTGAAGAGGAGTCATGTGCTACGAGAAACACTGCACCACTAGAAGAAACACCAATAACATTGATCAAATGTTGGTTTCTAATATTTGTCCAACCGTCCGATACAATGGATACCCCAACCTCTGATCATTCATTTGTAAACCGTGAAAGACTGGCTTGAATTTTTGCTTTTTCTCTACCAAGTAACATAGTTCTAGCTTTCTCATAGTTGGGGCTCTTGTATCCTTTGGGGGCTTTTTCGTTCATGGCCCTCACCATGTCATGCCAATAGGGGGAGCAAAGCACATTGAATGGGACACCACAAGCATAGAGAAACCGTGCCACTTTTGCATCCATCTCATCCCTACCTCCAATATCAAAGAAATCTTCTATTGTTCTTCTAGATGTAGAGGTTGTAGAACCACGAGGAGATGGAGGTGTGCCACCAAATCTAGATGAGACATCATCGGATTGAAGATTTTGTTTTTTACCATGCTTTCTTTGTGCAACTTCCTCTAGCTTTATGTATATTTGTCTCTGTTCTTTGGATATGTTAGGGCAAACATTAATCCCAAGGGACCCCTTATTGTCATCACTCTCCATTATACCTCAAAGATGCCTCCTCACACGGGTATATGAACCGGTATAAGGTTATCCTTGATGACAATCACGAGGACATAAAAATTTATTGGTTCCACCACCTCTCTCCGTCTCAAGTTTTGTTACAAATTTCCACAAGGGTGTCAATTAAGCTTTCCCACCTTCATTGTCCTCTTCATTGCTCTCTTCATCCTCTTCAAACCCTCTGTCATCTTCAAACCCTCCCTCATCTTCATTCTCTTCTTCCCTTTGATGCCTAGTCCCCGACAAGACCATGAGAACAAAAAATGGAATGATAAACCAAAAGAAAATCATTTTCCTCAAGCTTTAGATGAACAACCTGCAATAAAATGAGGGAGAAGAAGCAATGGGAAAGAGTAGAAGAGGAGGAAAAAACCATAAACAAATTTAACCCAAGGAAATGAGAGAGTTGGGGTTTGGGCTTACCTCTTTAGCTCTTGAATCTTGCAAGTTAAAACTTGAGATAGATGGTTGCCTTTGTTCTCTCCTCCAAGCTCCTCTTTGTTCACTCCTTCAAAGACCTCTTTGCTCTCTCCTTCAAGCTCCTTTTTGTTCTCTTCTTCAAGCTCCTCTTTGCTCTCTCCTCCAAGCCACTCTCCTTCAAGCTTTCCTTTGCTCTCTCCTCCAAGCTCAAGAAAACACAAATAGAAACAATGAGTAAATGAGAGGGGGAAGATATCTTTTATTCCCTCCTCACTTTCCCCTAACCCCTCCCTAACCACACCCGACACTCTAACCCAATTCAAAATTTAAAAAAAAATGAGTAATTTTTTTCTTTTTCGTGGAAGCTCGCGGGCCCTATGTGAAGCGTTTGAGGAGCGTTAGCGAAGCGTTGAAGAAGCGCCCATTGGAGCGAGCTTCCGAAATTCGGAAGCGCGCTTCTGGATTTTGGAAGCTCGCTCAGGGGTGCAATGCTTCCATGCTTGCAGGGAGGGCGGTTTTGAAATGTAGGGTGCTTGGCCTCTAGTGGCCCTAGATTAGAGTTGCAGGAAGCGCCCCCCCGCCCCACCCTCGAGACCTCGCTCGGAGCAGATTCGTTAAGGAAGTGCCCACCGGAGGGCGAGCTTCATCTAGAGCGGTTAGAAAAGCCAGCTGGGGTGGGCGCACCTAACAATCCTTCCAGCCGAGTCCAGTGGGCGAAGGCGCTCACCTTGATCAGGGCCTCTAGAATGGCGCCCTTCATTTTAGGCTCAACGTTCCACTTTTGGGGGGGCCTCTAGAGGCCAAGCGCCCTACATTTTAGGCTCAACGTTCCACCTTTAGGCCTCAACGTCACCCTAGAAGGGCATGGCGTCACCCTTGGAGTTGTCTTTAGATGCTAATTAAATTTTATTATGCCAAAATTGAATTTTATTGTAAATTGGCCAGGTCGGCCTTATTTTTGACCTAAAATTAATTAAAGGTCAAAGTTTTGTATAAATAAGCATAAAGTACATTCATTTTTATCATCACAACTTCTCATACAAGAGAAGAGGTCAGAAATTTGTGCCCTAGTGAGTGATCCGAAATGATCTTTTAAATGACTTGGTTAAGTATTTTGCAAGAGTTGAAATACCATTTAGAAATTAAAGAGAAGAAGAAGATTTAATGAAAGAATGTTGCAGCCATCATAAAGAATGCAGAACAGAAAATGAACATTAAGATCAACAAACCATAACGCCAAAACTTGTTAACTGAGTTCGGCAAAGTTGCCTACGTCTTCGGGCCTTTGTCTCAGTGGGGGAGGCTTTCTTATTAATCTTCAATGCTTCAAAAGTACATCAGAGTTACATCAATTTGTTCTTTGACACAACAATGATCTGCTCTCAAAGGAAACCAGATGTCCCTCCTTCGTTAAAACTCCCCCAATGACAAAGTCTAATGTGTCCTGTTATCGCACAATTTATACTTGTCCCAAAGGAAAAGTTTGAGGGAAGGCAAATTGGTGTAACGGGAGGTTATCCTATCACTGTCACCTCAACATGATACCTCTTTCTATTTAGGGTTGATGGCCCAGGGGAGATGTCCTCGGTGACCTGGGGGTTTGAGAAGGCAAAGGTTAAAGTGTCTATGAAAATATCCCCTCTCACAAGTCACATTGATTAGAAAGTCCCAGGGTTTTAACCAATGAAGTAGTGAAGTATTCGGATGTACTTTCCTAGAACAAAGCAACAAGAAAATATATCTTTTGCAAGTACAACTTGCTGTTAGTACTTCATAAAACCATGGACTTTATCAATAAAAACAATAGTTGATATATGGTGAAGCAAACAGAAATTTATAGCAGCAATGTTTATAAGACAACAACTTCACAATAAATGCCTTAAAATGGCTTCAAAATGACCAAGAATAATTACTCATCAATACCAAAGTACTAGCATTTGTTAGAAGCAAATAAGGCAGTGTATTAATCAACTTTTTCAATTGCTTTTAGGTGCTTTTAATGCTACAATATATGGCTATAGCTTACTTTAGTAACAAGAACAAATAGGTTAGTAGATTAGACTATTCTAAGGTTGGGAGTAGTTAGTAGAGAGCTCAAGGTAAAGGTTTTGATGGTAGTTTTTGTCAAACACTCAATAGCAAGGCTTAGATTAGTGCTTTTTTAGGGTAAATGGAGTCCTTTTAGGCAGCGACAAATCTTGAAGGAACAAATGACAATGAGAGAACTAGAGACAAGAGGGGTCAATAATTGAAGTGTTGGTAGCCCAAGGCTTCAATCACCAAACCCTAGGGGGAAAATGGCTACTAGGAAGTAGGTAACCTTAGGCCCTTGTAGTTTTCCTCCTTCTTTAGCTCAACGATGAAGTAGATGACGACTTAGATGAAGCAAAATGTGCTAGGGTGTTGCAATGGCAAGGACCTTACCAAAAGCTTTAAGAAAATCGATTTTCTAGCATAATCTAGTAGGTGAAAGCTATTAAGGCAAGAACAATAACATGTGTTTTAACCTCCTAGGGTTTTAAGCTAGCAATTTCATAATCTTAGTATAAATCCAAGATAAATATAACTATAACCATTCAATGAAGAAGAATTGCAGAAAATTTACTTACATTCACCAAGAATCATCTAGCAAATAGCTTAGTTGAACACTTCCGCCAAGAAAAATGCCAAAAAACTCCAAAATTAGCCTCCTTCAAGAAATGCGCACCAAATTTCAGCCAAGTAATCCTAATTAGGGCGCAAATTTTAGACCTCACACTTGTGTGAGTGAAAGATGATGAAAAATAAGAGTGATTTTTCCCTTATTTATACAGTTACAATGACCAGAATTAAGTCAAAAAGGCCGACATGGCCAATTTACATGTAATATCCAGTTTTTACATAAAAATGACGATTTAAACCCTAAATCAAGCAGAATAGGTGACGTTAGGCCTCTAGTGAAACGTTGGCCTCCAGGAGCAAAACTTTAGGCCTCCCAAGGCCTCTGGATCAAGCCACACATGCCACTTGGCACATAACTACCTCCAAAGTGTCCATCAAATGTTGGTGACGTCAAGTGTCACAGAGGTGACGTCATGGGCCTTTCAAGGCCACCATCATAGTAGGAGGGCAAGACCCCCTTGGGTCCAGGCCGGCCAGGCTGTCTCTAGTGGAATGTCCTCCTCTCTCTCTGGTGCAAGCCTCTGACCTGTCTCTGCCACTGGCTGGGGTCTCAACATCCATCTGGTGGGATTTTAGCCCTATGGAGGTCCGAACTAATCATCTCCCCATGTGTACCTGTTCGTCGGGTGTGGCCTTACAACAAGTACGCCCTCCATGGGCTCATAAGTCACAGGGATCATAGCAATGTCAATCACAACTTGATAATCGAGTTATCTAAACATGTGCATAAAACCCCCCTTTCCCAGACAAGTGCTCAAAGATGTTATGTTATTCTACAAGCCAGGTTTGGAGAGGATGTCAGGAGGTCCTACTGGGCTAATTCTCATTGGACGTGGGATGTTATCAGGTGAAGACAAATCCAGGCCATGTAAGTGGATGAGGTGGTGTAGGGATGTTTGAGCTATGGGTGCAGTGATGACAGGGGAATGTATGGCTTACCTGTGGGTGTCTCTGAAGACTGTGAGCTACACCTTGTCATGGATGCAAATGTTTCCAAGTCCATTCAATGCCTTTTATCTTTTTATCTTATTGCTTTTTCTTTCGAGAGACTAGTTAGGGGACATTGCCCTGGCGTGGTGACCAATGGTGACAATGTTACCCACAAGCATTTCACTGAGATGAGAAGGCTGGCTCATGATGAGACCCCCTTTCTCTTGGCCATGCCACCGAGAGCCACTACCCCGGCGTGGTGACCAACTGAATGGTAATGTCATACCGCTACATGCCCATGGACCTAATAGGCTGGCTCGTGATGAGACCCCCTATCTTCCAACTAGGTCTTGATTTTATTATTTTATGGGTCCTTCTGTTCCTTGCTGAGAAGTCTTTTATTGCTTTCTTGGGGATCCTTGGGCAAAGCATATGAAGGTTTTGTTCTTTTGGCTTTTGTCTTTTGGCAACTTCTTTTACCCTCTGGGCCTTTAGCCCCTTCTTCCCACAAGGTAAGGTACAACCCTTTGCAAGCTTGGCAAACCCAATGCCCGAACCAATGTAGGGGATGGATGAGAGGGAAAAGATGAAAAGTGATAAGTATGGTGGGAATGGATGATGACCTTTCATGAACCCACCCAGTGGCAACTCAAACCCTATGGCAGCCAACTTGCTATGGCATCTTGTCATTCCCCCCAGGTGTGGACTACTGGAAAGGCAGAAAGTCCAAGCACACGTCATAAGTAAAAAGAATTAAATGCACATTCAAATGTTTTGAGAATCAGAGTGACACATACCATGATACTTAGACTCATTACCTCATGGAGCAAGACCCACTGCTGTTGAAGGACCAGGCCGATAGGATGGATGTTGCTGCTGCTGACAAGAAGGAGGCGCTGAAGAAGAAGGATGGGCCCTCCAGGGCCAGGCTCAAGTCAATATGGCTCTTGATACTCCATATTTAGGACCTGTGGGCCTTGAGACATAATATCCTTAGTTATCCCTAGGCTAGGGGATAACATCTTGCTCCAACTTGGGGACATGTGCTCACCATAGAGCGCATGAGAACCTCAACATCTCTAGCATGACCTGTGACCTGCTTGATTTCAACATAATTTATTAGTAATCATTTGGGGTGGTGATATCACCCCTGGCTCATATATGGTACAGAAAATGAAAGTAAGCAAGCATATATACAAATGGAAATACAACTACTCTAGCATGAAATGTAGATGGTTTATACATTGGATGCAAAATGCCTACCTACTTACCTCTACTTACCTGTTAAGTTGTTGGCGGGTGGTAACCCTTGATGTGTATAACGTTCACCGATAACTTCAAAGCCTCTCCTTCAATGGTCCCTAGCTTGAAAGAGTTTGTTCCTGCAGGACTCATGATCTTGTAGGGACCTGTCCATAGTCCATCCAACTTCTTGTGCATGCCAGTTTTCTCCCTTCTCTTATCCCATAACAACACTAGATCTCGCTTAGCGAAATCCCTCTCCTTTGTCTTGTGATCGAAGGTGTTCTTGATCTTTTCTTGGTTTCTTGCCATTTGGCTTAGGGCGGTCCTTCTAGATTCATCCAACTCTATTAACTGGTTAATTCGCCCTTGGATTGCTTCTCCGTCAGTGGTGTATTGCTGAGCAAAACGGAGGATGGGGATTTGGAGATTCACAGGTAGTTTGCCTTCTAACCCATACACTAGCTCAAAAGGCGTCCTCCCTGTTGAGGTCTTTGTTGTTATTCGATCTGCCCAGAAGGCATATTTAAGTTTGCTATCCGAAGACCTCTTGTTTTCCCCCACAACCTTCTTGATGATGTTCATAAGGTTCTTATTGCTCGATTATGCCAATCCATTGCCCTGTGGATAGTAATTGGAGGAATGAGATAGAACAATGTGATACTTGAAACAAAATTTTGCTAATGCAAGAGAACTAAAAGCTCTGGCATTGTCTGTGGTAATCTTGGACGGGACCCCAAACCTAGTTATGATTCTTTCCTCCAAAAAGTTCATGACTACCTCCTCAGTGGCCTTCTTTGTGGGAATAGACTCTACCCACCTAGTAAAATAGTCTGTGGCTGTTAAAATCTACTGGTAGCCATTACTTGAATTGTCTTTAAATTCCCCAATAAAGTCCAACCCCCACTGTTGAAAAGGAGCTTATACAACCACGGGTTTTAAAGGTTGTGTTGGGAGTTTTGGTTTACCAGTAAAGTATTGGCAAGGCTGGCAAGATCGGACATATAAGTGAGTATCAACAAATAACGTTGGCCAATAATATCCAGCTCTTAGGATCTTGTGGGCATTAGTACGGGATGCGAAATGTCCACCACAATGTCCGGAGTGTAATTCCTTCAACAGTTTATCAACTTCTTCTTGATTGACACACCTAAGGAGAACTCCATCGAGATCTTTCCAACCAAGGCGGTCAAACAATATTTCATAGCTCTAAGTCTCAAAGCCCTTCTTTTGTAGTCTACTAGGTGATCTAGGCACGATAAATTCTTAAGGTAGTATATTATATCGGAATACCATTCATCATGATCTAATTCACTGACTACCACATTTATTTGTTCACTTTCTCCCATTTGTATGGCCTCTTGGTTGCTCTCTGTCATCATCTGGGCCAAACCTTGTCCCTTTATAATCTTGGTGGGTTTTATCTCTAAGTCATACTCTTGGATTTTGGAGACCCACTTGCCCCTAGTACCCATACAATCTTGTTGCGATAAGACATCCTTTACTGCCGGGTAAGGGACATAAGCCTTGACTTTATTATAACCCACGTAGTTTCTAAAGTGCTCAAGGGATTTCACTAAGGCGTAAGCTTGTTTCTCAGTAATCGAATAGTTAAGCTCTGAATCCCTAAGGACTTTGCTCATGAAGGCGATAGGGTGTTCCTAGTTGTCAGCTTCTTTTTGCAGCAAGACACCTGCAATAGTGTCGTGGGAGGCAAAAGAGAATATTATGAAATCCCGTGCATAGTCAAGACTGATCAAGACTAGGGCTTGGGCGATAGCATCCTTTATGTCTTCAAAAGATTAAATGGCTTTATCATCCCATTTAAACATAGTATCCTTCTTTAGTAATGCACTCATGGGTTTTATCCTTTCGGCAAAGTTTGGGACAAATCTTCGAATGAAATTTATTTTTTCGAAAAAGGATTGTAGGGACTTCTTGTTGGCTGGGGGACGTACATATTTGATAGACTGGACCCTCTCAGGGTCTATAGAAATTCCCCCTTCCGAGGCTATGTCTCCCAAAAGTTTCCCTTTATCTATCCCGAAGACAAATTTCTAAGGGTTCAAGGAGATACCATACTTTCTACATCGCTCAAAAACGATTCTAAGGTGTGATATGTGGTCTTTCATCTCTTTTGATACGACTGTGAGATCATCTTGGTAAATTTCTATGATTTTCTGAATGAGATCCCTAAAGGCAAAATCCATTGCTCTCTGAAAGGGAGCACCGACATTAATAAGGCCAAACGACATTCTCAAGTACATAAATGTTCCCCATGGTGTGGTAAATGCCGTTTTACGTTGGTCTTCCCTTTTGAGCAAGACTTGGTTGTATCCAGAAAATCCATCCAACATGGACATCATCCCTGCCCCTGTAACCCTTTGTAACAAATGTTCCATATTTGGGAGGGGTAGTTGTCTTTCAAGGATAGTTGGTTAAGGTTTCAGAAATCTACACACAAGCGGATATCACCACTTTTCTTTCGAACAACTACCAAATTTGACATCCATGACAAATATTTGATGGGAGCTATGATGCTAACATCGACCATCTTTTGGAGTTCCTTTTGTATTTGGTTTGCTAGTTTTGGGTTGATATGTCTTAGCTTTTGTCGGAAAGGTTTGGCTCCTTCCGTCAAAGGTATAACATGTTGGATAACATCACCCCTATAAGCCTTTGGTTCATCATAATTCCAAGCGAAGGTATCTTTGAATTCTCTTATGAGGTCTAAAATTTCCATCCTTTCCTTTTCAGATGTTCCTTTCCCTATTTTGACCATCCTTGGATCCATCTCTGTGCCGATGTTGAACTCTAGGGCTTCATCTATTTGTTTGTTGGGTTTCTTTCCCTTGAAAACATCATGTCTATCAAAGAGGTGTTCTAAAGGGACACATCCTTTTGTCAAAGTGTTATTTTGGAGGTTGACCACATCTAGGTTCATGGAATCAACCAGGAAGTTTACTTGTGAATCGGTGAATTCCCTACTATTTTCCATGAATCTAATGATCTGGTCATCATCTTCAAAGACTTGCCAATGTTCCAAGTTATCAGGGATCGAAGGTCTAAACAAGACTTCCATTTTGCACAGGTTTTGGAGTGGGCCATCAAAAGGTTGTAAGGTGGAAGCGGAAACAGCCAAGGCATTTGCCACATAGTTTTCTTCTCGGGGAGTTGCTTTGATTGTCACCATTTCAAAAGATTTTGCAATGGATCGTGCAAAGTCACGGTACTTTTTTAGTCTCATTCTTAGCAGCAAAGTCTAGTAACACTTGTGATACTATCAGGTCCGAGTCCCCTATAACTCTTAGGTGTGTGACACCTTTATTGATTGCCAAGTTGAGACCTAGGATCAAAGCTTCGTATTCGACAACGTTGTTTGTACAGTAATATTCAAGTCTATAGGAATAATAAAAGGTCTCCTTGGATGGGGCTGTCAAGACAATACCTACCCCTGAGCTAGAACTCGAATGAGCCCCATCAAACTCTAAAGTCAACATTCATTCTGGTGTCTTGGTAGTTTTATCTTTCGAACTCGCCTCTTGGATGAACCAATTCTTGATGCCATTGTTAACGTAAAGGAGCTGATCATCTGGTTCACTAGGGGTCTTAATCAGGCATCCTGTAATGGGTTCTTTGTGACGGGTAAAGAATCCTCCTTTAGGGTGAGGTATGATAGCTTCGGACCCTTGGTTTTGGAAACTTCCGGTCAAGTTTTCTATAAGGTCGTTACGGAGTATGATCCCCCAATTGCTTAGAGCATCTATTACCAATACATCAATAGTAAAAGGAGCATCGGGGCAAGCATGGAAAGCATCACTCAAATCCTTAATAATGCGTCGTGTAAAGCCTTCTTGTGTGTTTGCCTGCGATATGCTTAGACCTAATTAGTGCATGACCCTTTCGGTCATAATATTACTGGGAGCATCTGGGTCAAAAACACAGTTACGGAGGAGGGAATCATTTACCTGGAGGGTAACGTAAAAAGGTGCAGTTTCCCCATATTTTGTTCCCATGCTTCCTACTTGGTAGACAAAAGGGGATTCCTCTTCAAGACTGTCATCCTCATAAATTTGAGGCAAGGAGTATTCAACATCTTCATCCTCAAGTGTTCCAAACATGTCTTGAGTGGGTTCCATATTCTTAGGAGATTCATTTTGTTGAGAAAATAAGGAAGCATCTTCCATGTTCGTGAAACCTGTGCTCCATTTTCTAGGGTAAGCGCTATATTCCACCTCAAGGATTTCTGGGAGGCCAAGCTTTAGTTCTATCATGCTCTCGTCATTTGGCTACGATAAGTCATTGTTGTTCAAGAGGTTAATCTGATGGATGGAATCGTTGAACCTAAGGTTTTTCTCAATCTGACAAGCAACCTCTTGTGCTTCTTCCAGGGTTGAGGGTAATCGATGCTTGAGGGTGAACTGCAAAGTTCCCTCTAAGGAGTTTAAGTAATGCAGGAGAATAACACTTTTTGATTTAAAGTTGAGTTGGAGTTTGCTAAGGAGAATATTGAACCTATCATTGAAATCCCCAATGCTCTCATTGGTTCCTTTGCAAATCTCGAGGTATTGAGAGTAGAAAAAAGTTATAAAGTTATACTTTCTTTTTTACACCACCTGTCTTTGAAAGATCGTTCTAGATCCTCAGGGGTTTTGAAGCTCCCACTTGGTTGAGTGTTAATCCAGGTTCTGGCAGTTTCGATGAGTGAGCTTGTAAAGAGCCTCATAAAGGTGTCAGAATGTTCTTGTCTAGATTGGTGAAATTCAAACCCTTCACAAAACTTGGTCCAATGTGAGTTACCATAGGATCCTTCCTCTCCTGAAAATCTAGGTATCCAAGAATCGACCTTCTTGGGTAGATCATGTAATCCTCCTTGGGTGTTAGCTAAATCCAAAGGATTAAAGAGTTCTTTGTGAGACCATTTAGGAGGATTTACAGGGGTAATAGGATTTACAAGGGTAATAGGGATTACAACAATAGAGGAGAGTGTGTACTGACGTTCACTACGAGACTTCATTTGTGAAGTCGCCAGATAATTTTCCTGAAATTATCAAAGGAATGAGGGGATCACCCTTAGTGGAGTTGCCAAGTAAGCTTTGAAAAATAAAAACTTTCGAGGAAAAGGCTTATCGAGAAGTGTCGTCTTTGAGGAAAATTGACTTAGTATTCCTCGTCAATGGCGCCAAAATGTTATCGCTCAATTTGTACTTGTCCCAAAGTGAAAGGTTGAGGAAAGGCAAATTGGCATAATGGGAGGTTATCCTATCACTATCACATCAACATGATACCTCTTTCTATTTAGGGTTGATGGCCCAGGGGAGACGTCCCCGGTAACTTGGGGGTTTGAGAAGGCAAAGGTTAAAGTGTCTATGAAAATATCCCCTCTCACAAGTCACACTGATCAGAAAGTCCCAGGGTTTTAACCAATGAAGTAGTGAAGTATTTAGATGTACTTGCCCAGAATAAAACAACAAAAAAATATATCTTTTGCTAGTGCAACTTGCTGTTAATACTTCATAAAACCATGGACTTTATCAATAAAAACAATAGTTGATATATGGTGAAGCAAACATAAATTTATAGCAGCAATGTTTATAAGACAATAGCTTCACAATAAATGCCTTAAAATGGCTTCAAAATGACCAAGAATAATTACTCATCAATACCAAAGTACTAGCATTTGTTAGAAGCAAATAAGGCAGTGTATTAATCAACTTTTTCAATTGCTTTTAGGTGCTTTTAGTGCTGCAATATATGGCTGTAGCTTACTTTAGTAACAACAACAAATAGGTTAGTAGATTAGACTATTCTAAGGTTAGGAGTAGTTAGTAGAGAGCTCAAGGTAAAGGTTTTGATAGTAGTTTTTGTCAATCATTCAATAGCAAGGCTTAGATCAATGCTCTTTTAGGGTAAATGGAGTCCTTTTATGCAGCGACAAATTTGGAAGGAACAAATGATAATGAGAGAACTAGAGACAAGAGGGGTCAATAATTGAAGTGTTGGTAGCCCAAGGCTTCAATCACCAAACCCTAGGGGGAAAATGGCTACTAGAAAGTAGGTAACCTTAGGCCCTAGTAGTTTTCCTTCTCCTTTAGCTCAAAGATGAAGTAGATGATGACTTAGATGAAGCAAAATGTGCTAGGGTGTTGCAATGGCAAGGCCCTTAGCAAAAGCTTCAAGAAAATCGGTTTTCTAGCATAATCTAGTAGGTGAAAGCTATTAAGGCAGGAATAATAACATGTGCTTTAGCCTCCTAGGGTTTTAAGCTAACAATTTCATAGGCTTAGTATAAATGCAAGACAAATATAACTATAACCATTCAATGAAGAAGAATTGCAGAAAATTTACTTACATTCACCAAGAATCATCTAGCAAATAGCTTAGTTGAACACTTCCGCCAAGAAAAATGCCAAAAAACTCCAAAATTAGCCTCCTTCAAGACGTGCGCACCAAATTTCAGCCAAGTAACCCTAATTAGGGCACAAATTTTAGACCTCACACTTGTGTGAGTGAAAGATGATGAAAAATAAGAGTGATTTTTCCCTTATTTATACAGTTACAATGACCAGAATTAAGTCAAAAAGGTCGACATGGCCAGTTTACATGTAATATCCAGTTTTTACATAAAAATGACAATTTAAACCCTAAATCAAGCAGAATAGGTGACGTCATGCCCCTTTAGGGTGATGTTAGGCCTCTCTGGTGAAACGTTGGTGCCTCTCTGGTGAAACGTTGGCCTCCAGGAGCAAAATGTTAGGCCTCCCAAGGCCTCTGGATAAAGCCACACATGCCACATAACTGCCTCCAAAGCGTCCATCAAACGCTGGTGACGTCAAGGGTCACAGAGGTGACGTCATGGGCCTTTCAAGGCCAACATCATAGTAGGAGGGCAAGACCCCCCTAGGTCCAGGCCTGTCAGGCTGTGTCTGGTGGAACGTCCTCCTCTCTCTCCGGTGCAAGCCTCTAACCTGTCTCTGCCATTGGCTGGGGTCTCAACATCCATTTGGTGGGCTTTTAGCCCTATGGAGGTCTGAACTAATCATCTCCCCATGTGTACCTTTTCGTCGGGTGTGGCCCTACAATAATAACAAGTACACCCTCCATGGGCTCATAAGTCATATGGATCATAGCAATTTCAATCACATCTAATAATCAAGTTATCTAAACATGTGCATAAAACCCCCCTTTCCTAGACAAGTGTCAAAGGCGTTATGCTATTCTAGAAGCCAGGTTTGGAGAGGATGTCAGGAGGTCCTTATAGCCTCCATGGGCTCACAAGTCATAGGGATCATAGCAATTTCAATGACATCTAATAATCAAGTTATCTAAACATGTGCATAAAACCCCCCTTTCCCAGACAAGTTCCCAAAGGCGTTATGCTATTCTAGAAGCCAGGTTTGGAGAGGATGTCAGGAGGTCCTACTGGGCTAATTCTCATTGGACGTGGCATGTTTCCAGGTGAAGACAAATGCAGGCCATGTAAGTGGATGAGGTGGTGTAGGGATGTTTGAGCAATGGGTGCAGTGATGACAGGGGAATGTATGGCTTACCTGTGGGTGCCTCTGAAGAGGGTGAGCTGCACCTTGTCATGGATGCAAATGTTTCCAAGCCCATTCAATTCCTTTTATCTTTTTATCTTATTGCTTTTTTTTTTGAGAGTCTAGTTAGTGAACATTGCCCTGGTTTGGTGACCAGTGGTGACCAACTGAATGGTAGTGTCATATCGCTACATGCCCATGGACCTAATAAGCTGGCTCGTGATGAGACCCCCTATCCTCCAACTAGGTCTTGATTTTATTATTTTATGGGTCCCTCTGTTTCTTGCTGAGAAGCCCTTTATTGCTTTCTCGGGGATCCCTGGGCGAAGCATCTGAAGGTTTTGTTCTTTTTACTTTTATCTTTTGCTAGCTTCTTTTACCCTCTGGGCCTTTAGCCCCTTCTTCCCACAAGGTAAGATACAACCCTTTGCTAGCATTGGCAAACCCAATGCCCAAACCAATGTAGGGGATGGATGAGAGGGAAAAGATGAAAAGTGATAAGTATGGTGGGAATGGATGATGACCTTTCATGAACCCACCCAGTGGCAACTCAAACTTGCTAGGGCATCCTGTCATTCCCCCCTGGTGTGGAGAAGTGGAAAGGCATAAAGTCCAAGTACACATCATAAGTAAAAAGAATTAAATGCACATATTCAAATGTTTTGAGAATCAGAGTGACACATACCATGATACTTAGACTCATTACCTCATGGAGCAAGACCCACTGCTGCTGAAGGACCAGGCCGATGGGATGGATGCTGTTGCTGTTGACAAGATGGAGGCGTTGAAGAAGAAGGATGGGCCCTCCAGGGCCAGGATCAAGTCAATATGGCTCTCGATACCCCATGTCTAGGACTTGTGGGCCTCGAGACATAATCTCCTTAGTTATCCCTAGGTTAGGGGATAACATGTCCGTCTGCA